>ML375100.1:53964-71753 GCA_005239525.1 Nicotiana knightiana
GGGGGGGGGGGGGTTAGATAGTCGGGATCTACCCTTAGCTCGGGTTTTGATCGGGTGAGCCCGTGGTTGACTTTTGGGGATTTATTGTAAAGATCATAGATGTGTCTATCACAATTGGTTTCTCTTGCCTTGTTTGATGATATTAAATTGTGTTTTGTTAGATTTAAGTCGTGCAGAGGAGAACTTTAAGGGAAAAGTTATTTTTGAGTGTTGATTTGGCCTAGTTGAGGTAAGTATCTTGACTTACTTTGTGTGGGGTAACTACCCTTAGGATTTGGGTTGTTTGTATTAATTGAATTTTGTGAAAGACGTGTATATGAGGTGACACGTGTGTATACAGGCTCATATGTGGTATTTTGACCGGCTTAGATTCATAGGCTCCTTTCATGAATTGTATTGAAATTGTCATATAATTTTATATCTTCCATTGTTATTTTACTCTTACATGCCTTATTTGATGTCGTTCGCACATGTTCTACATTTTATCATCGAATTTGCTATTATATGCCTTAATTGAAGATGTTGCCTCTCTTATTGTCATGTTACCTCTTTTATTGTCGAGAAATTATTATTTGGAGATGTTATTACATGATGTCTCTTCGTGTTGAGTTATTCTCATATTTAAAGTAGCTACTATTTCATTCTATTTCTTTCATTGTTAAGCTTATGTTAAACAATTGAATTCAAAATTGTCATTTCGTGGGAATACCTCCATTTTGAGTTATAGCAGTTGAAGTCGTGAAAGCTATTGACACATTGATGTTGAAGTTGTTGATTATTGATATATCTTTCCTTGTTGAGTATTTATCATACATTTTGTTATTTTTAGATTCGTGTACACATTGCGGTTGAGCCATGGGCTATACGTTGTTGTAACATTGGTATTGTGATTATGGCAATGTTGTGGAATCAGGGAACATGTAGTGCGAGATTATTATTGTGTTGTGATATTGATGCGCATAAGACAATATAAGGATAGAGGTTGATGTGCAATGTATCGTAACAATGTGGTATTTATACGCATGTTGCTACTAAGGGAATTATTGAAGCCATGAAGTGAGATTAGGGGGGCTAAAGCGCGTGTAACTATTTCAGAAAAAATATTTCAAAATATCTTAATGTAAGGCTCATGTAGCAATATAAGGAAAGATTTTGTGATTGAGATTGGGAAATATGAGTATGAGGCGTGGCACCTCGGTATGATTCATATTGTACATTTTCTATTGCAAAGGCTTGTTGATTTGAACAATTGTTGTTCTTTTTTTCCTTATTTTGTTCCATTTTTATTTTGACCGTACTTGGTTACTGGTTGTCTTTATCACATGTATCCTCTTACTTTCAATTATTTTTTATTTTCGTTGTTAGTTTCGTATTGTTAATATTACTTTATTACCCTTTTAACTACCTTTATTTTCATTGTTAGATTATATCAATATCTTGCACAGGTTTATATATCTAGGAGGTGTCTCAATGTGGCCTTTTCACTACTCTAGCGAGGTTAGACTTGATAATAGAGGATATGCTTTGCGCATGTTTTATGGATTTCGGGGGTGCTTGGGATCAATTCTTTCCACGTGAGGAGTTTTCCTTCAACAACCGCTACCGGTGGTTTAGGATCATCCTCTTGCTCTGGTTCAACCCGTGGTTAGGGAAACAACACATGAGGAAGAGCATCTTAGACTCGAGAGGTTCAAAAAGTACCACCCTCCTACTTTCAATGGTTTGGCTTTGGAGGATTCACATGGTTTGCTTTAGGAGGGCCACCATACTCTCTGCACTATGGGCATTCTTTAGACGAGTGGGGTTGATTTTACTACCTTCCAACTAAAGAGAGCGACATATCATTGGTGGCGGGCATACAAGGTGGCTAGCCCACCCAAGGTAGTTGCACTTACATAGGATCGGTACTCAGAGTGTTTCTTGAGAGAGTTTGTTCCATAGACCCTTCGAGATGCTTGGAACGTGGAGTTTGAGCTGCTGTACCAGGGTGCTATAATAGTGTTGGAGTATGCTGTCTGATTCAGCAATTTTTCCAGGCATGCACCTGCCTTGGTTGCTACAGTTAGGAAGCAAGTTCGTCGATTCATTGAGGGGCTCAACCAAGGTGATAGATTCATCATGGTTAGGGAGTTTAAGTCAGAAACTCCGTATCAGCAGGTGGTTGAGATTGCACGGAGGTTGAAGGGTATGTGAGACCATGATAGAGATGATAGGGAGGCCAAGAGGTCTCGTGGTATGGGAGGATTTACTGCAGTCACGCTGCAGCTACAACCCGTCATGGTAGGAACTATGATAGCCGTCCAGTTCATTAAACACTACCAGATTCTACATATGCTCCGGTTGTTCCGAGGTCACAGGTTGCACATTTTGCTCAACTATTTTCTCGTGCACCTCTTGCACGTGGTGCCTTCAGCGTTCAGTCCTGCTGACTAGGCCTGAGCCATTCCCAATCGCCATGCTCACAAAGAGCTTGCTTTGAGTGCGATGATACTAGCCACATGATTAGAGACTTCCCCAGACTCAGGAGGGGTGCACCTTCACAGACTACTCAGGTTCCATGATTTCAGCCGGGCCCGCAGACTTCTTAGGCCATTATAGCTGCCCCAATTACCTATCCACGCACGTGGGAGATTCTATTGTTGTGGAGCGCGTGTATCATTTGTGTTTAGTTCTTATTGGAGGTTTTGACGCTAGAGTTGACCTATTGTTATTTAGTATGGTATACTTTGATGTTATCTTGGGCATGGACTGGTTGTCGCTCTATCATGCTATTCTTGGTTGTCACGCTAATACTGTGACGCTGACTATGCTAGGTTTACCAAGATTAGAGTTGATGGGTGCATTAGATTATGTTCCTAGCAAAGTTATCTCATTTCTAAAGGCTCATCAGATGGCTGAGAAGGGGTATGATGATTATCTAGCCTTTGTGAGGGATGTGAATGTTGATACTCCTACCGTTGAGTCAGTTTAGGTGGTGAGAGACTTTCCAGATGTATTTCCAGCAGATCTTACAGGCATGCCTCCAGACAAGGATATCAATTTTGGTATTGACTTGTCGCCGGGCACTCAGCCCAATTCTATTTCATCATATCCTATGGCCCCAGCGGAACAGAAGGAGTTATAGGTTCAGTTATAAGTGTTGCTTGATAAGGGATTCATTCGGCCTATTGTGTCGCTGTGGGGTGCTCCGGTCTTATTTGTGAAGAATAATGATGGTTCTATGCGCATGAGTATTGATTATTGTCAGTTGAACAAGGTTACAATAAAGAATAGGTATCCATTGCCACACATTGATAACCTATTTGATAAGATATAGGGTGCTATGGTGTTCTCCAAGATTGATTTGCGGTCAGGTTATCATCAGCTGAAGATTCAGGATCCAGATATTCAAAAGACTGCCTTTAGGACTCGGTATGGTCACTACGAGTTCCTCGTGATGTGATTTGGGTTGACCAACGCCCCAGCAAAATTTGTGCACCTGATGAACAATGTATTCTAGCCTTATATTGATTCATCATCATTGTTTTTACTGATGACATCTTCGTATACTCCTGCAATCGGAAAGATCATGAGCAGCACTTGAGGATCATGCTCTAGACCTTGACAGAGAATAAGTTATATGCAAAGTTCTCAAAGTGTGAATTTTGGCTTGAATCAAAGGCATTTTTGGGTCATGTGGTGTCGAGTGAGAGGATCAAAGTAGACCCAAAGATGATTGAGGCACTGCAGAGTTAGCCTACACCGTCTTGAGCTATTGAGATCTGAGGTTTTCTTGGTTTGGATGGGTATTATCGCCGTTTCATAGAGTTTTTCTCATTTATTGCGGTACCTATGACCAAATTGACCTATAAGGGTACTCCTTTTAGATTGATCGAGGAGTGTGAGGCGATATTTCAAAAGCTCAAGTTTGCTTTGACTACAACCCCGATGTTGGTGTTGCCTACGGTCTCGAGGTCCTATACTGTGTATTGTGATGCATCACGTGCTGGCCTTGGCGCGGTGTTGATGCAATACGGTAGGGTGATTGCCTATGTGTCTCGACAACTGAAGACTCATGAGAAGAATTATCCAGTCTACGATTTGGAGTTGACAACTATTGTTCATGTATTAAAGATATGGCAACATTATTTATGCAGTGTTCCTCGTAAGGTCTTTTCCGACCATCAGAGTCTACAACATTTGTTCAAATAGAGAGATTTTAAGATGCGACAACATATGTGGTTAGAGTTACTTAAGGAATATGATATCACCATTCTATATCATCCCGGGAAGGCCAATGTGGTGGCCAATTCCTTGAGTGGAAAGGCGAATAGTTTGGGTAGTTTAGCATATCTACCAGCTGTACAGAGGCCATTAGCATTGGATGTTCATGCCTTAGCCAACCAGTTTGTTATATTGGATGTTTCGGACCTAGTCGAGTTCATGCATGCGTGGTTTCTTGGTCATTTATGTATGACAATATCATAGAGCATCATCATTACAACCTCCATTTTCTTGTCCTCAAGGACATGGTCCAGCATGGTGATGCCAAGGAGATTACAATTGTGGATAGCAGTGTGTTACAGATGTAGGGCAGATTATGTGTGCCCAATATGGGTAGTTTGCATGAGTTGGTTCTCTAAGAGGCCTACAATTTGGGGTACTCCATTCATTCGGGTGCCGCTAGGATTTATCGGGACTTGAGACAACACTATTCAATAAGTCAACTTTCGGTTGACTTTTCTAACCATAAGGACAACTTAAGAGACTAAGTGTCTCATTTCTCACCACGACCACTCCGAACCCGAACCAACCAACCCGACAAAACACACAAGAACTGAAACACACAAAAGAAAGCAGACATGGGGAAACGGGGCTAAACTCTCGGAACGATAGACCGGGTCGTTACATTGAGGTAAGTATCTTGCCTAACTTTGTGTGGGGGAAATACGATTTAAGATTTGGGTTGTTTGTGTTAATTGAATTATGTGGAAAATGTGTACACGAGGTGACGAGTACGTACACGGTCTCATATATATGGTATTTTGACTGGTTAGACTTGCAGGCTCCTTTCATGCATTTAATTAAAATTGTCATATGTTATGTCTTCCATTGTTAGATTACTCTTACAAGCCTTATTTGACGTTATTAGCACATGTTCTACATTTTATCGTCGAATTTTCTCTTATATGCCTTAATTGAAGATATTACCTCTCTCAATGTCATGTTACCTCTTTTATTCTTGAGTTATTCTTATTTGGAGTTGTTATTACATGACGTCTCTTCGTGTTGAGTTATTCTAACGCATATAGATGTAGCTACTATTTCATACTATCTCTTTCATTGTTAAGCTTTTGCTACACATTTGAATTGAAAATTGCCATTTCGTGGGAATACCCTCATTTTATGTTATTGAAGTTGAAGTCGTGAAAGCTAATACACATTGATGTTGAAGTTATTGATTATTGAGATATCTTTCATTGTTGAGTATTTGTCATTCATTTTGTTATTTTGAGATTCTTGTACACATTGCGGTTCATGGGCTATACGTTATGGTAACATTGGTATCGCGATTATGGCAATGTTGTGGCATTAGGGAACATGTAGTGCGATTTTATTATTATGTTGTGATTTTGA
The DNA here is from genome assembly GCA_005239525.1 of Nicotiana knightiana. Lineage (NCBI taxonomy): Eukaryota > Viridiplantae > Streptophyta > Magnoliopsida > Solanales > Solanaceae > Nicotiana > Nicotiana knightiana. The sequence goes on from ML375100.1 coordinate 59,581, forward strand.
TGCGCATGCGGCGGTATAAGGATAGAGGATGATGTGCATGTGGCGTGACAAGGTGGGATTTATATGCGTGCTGCTAGTAAGGAAATTGCTTGTAGCCACGCGGTAAGATAAGGAGCTAAAGAACCTGTATCTATTTTGTGAATGTTTTCAAAAATATCTAAATGTATGGCTCACGTGGTGATAAAAGGAAAGATTTGTGATTGAGATTGGGAAATGTGAGTATAAGGTGTGGCACCTCGGTATGATTCATGTTGTACATGTTAGGTTGCAAAGGCTTGATGATTTGAACAGTTGTTGTTCTTTTTTTTCCTTATTTCATCCCATTTGTATTTTTATCATAATGTGTTACTTGTTTTCATTATCACTTGTATCCTCTTACTGTCAGTTGTTTCTTATTTCCGTTGTTAGTATCGTATTCTTAATATTATTTTATTACCCCTTTAACTGCGTTTATTTTTGTTGTTAGATTATATCAATATTTTACATAGCTTTATATGTCTAGTAGGTGTCTCGACCTGACCTCATCACTACTCTACCAAGTTTAGGCTCGACCTAGTCTCGTCACATAATCTAACACTAAATATTAGAGAGAGAAACTTGTTGACGGCTTGCGGGTTTGATTGCGGATACAATTTGTACACTATCAATTTTTTTTAAATTAAGTTTATTAATAACTTTTTTGTAGCCTTTAGGTAATTCGTAGACCCAACTAATTAGTAATTTTCAACCCAAAAACCATACAATAAAATCAAATATAGATAAAGACCCATGCAATAAAACATCAAAGATAGAGAATGAAACTTACTTTTTTGGTTGAGAATGTGGTTGGCAATTTTTCTCTTAAATGGCTTACAAATGAGATCGTATAATATGAGGGTTACTTTTTTGGTTGAGAAAGTGACCGGTGATTTTGATCTTGAATGGCTTGTAGAGAGATTGTGTAAGGTTTTTCAGTTAAAGTAATTAATGTCCTTTTATTTTGTAGACTTTAGGATAAATTGAGTGATTTAGGCGGGAGATGATTTAAAAGAGAGTAAAAATTGGAGGCACTATTAAAAGTAAAAATAAGAGTTTTATCATCTATTCTGTTGAATGTCCATTAAAATTATATTAATTACTGGTTAATATTTATTGGTTGCTAATATTTTCCTTCCGTGAATTAATATTTGCCTTCCGTGAATAAATTAGAGCCAATAAGTTTATTGTTGCTAAATAATTGCCGCTAAATACCCTTTTTGTTATAGTGGAACTTCAGGAGATCTAGCACAGTTCCTGAGCATTTTTGGCACTTTAGCTCAGGCGGGACTTTTTCCCGTTGCACCAACTCACGCAACCCACACAGTAGAGAAGCAGGTCCATGTTTATGAGGTCCCAGGAGTTATGCCAGTGCAACGTGTTATTCCGGTTCAGCCCGAGTTCAGGGCAGAGGCATCTAAGGAGGAGCAGTTGAGATTTGTGAGGTTCAAGAAGTATCACCCTCCTACTTACAATGATGTAGTTAATAAGGAAGCACAGGGTTTTCTCGACAAGTGCCATCCTATTCTCCGTACCATGGGTATTATTATAACGACCCGGCCGATCTTTCCTTGATATAAGCCCGTTTCCCCCGTTTCTACTTTATCATATGTTGCTTAGCCTATTTATGTTGTGTTGGGTTGGTTGGTTCGGGTTCCGAGTGGTCGTGGTGAGAACAGAGACACTAAGTCTCTTAAATTAGCTTAATAGTCAAAAAGGTCTGTTGACTTATTGGTAAACAAACTCAGAATGTAGATTCTATGGCTCATATAGCTTCGTTAGGTTATTTGGGACTTAGGAGTGTGTTCGGAATTATGTTTTTATGTCCGGTGTAGAATTAGGCTTGAATTGGCAAAAGTTAGTTTTTGGCAATTTTCGATCGATAGTGGAAAATAGGCTATCGGGGTCGGAATGGAATTCTGACAGTTGGAGCAGGTATGTAATGTCATTTTAGATATGTGTGCAAAATTTAAGGTCAATCGGATGTGTTTTGGTTGGTTTCCGCATCATTGGAAAAATTTAGAAGTTTCAAAGTTCATAGGCTTGAATTTGATGTGAATAGTGTTTTTGCGTTGTTTTTGGTGTTTCGAAGGCTCGACTAAGTTCGAATGAGGTTATGGGATGTGTTGGTATGTTTGGTCGGGCCTCGAGGGGCTCGGGATTGATTTTGGATGGTTAACAGATGTTTGGACTTAGCAATTGCAGCAAAAATTGGTGCTGGTGTGGCCGCACCTGCGAAAGGGGAGCAGCAGTTGCGATGGCCGCAGGTGCGAAGGTCATTGTGCAGGTGCGAGAAGAGGCCAGGCTGGAGGAAACTGCAGTTGCGAGTATTAGACTGTTAGTGGATGTTCGCAGTGTGCACCAGGGACCGCAGGTGCGCACCTGGGACCGCAGGTCCGAAGAATGGTCCGCAGGTGCGGATTAACTGGACAGAAGTTTATATAGGTGCCTCCGCGAAATTTTGGGCATTTCATCCATTTTTTCATGTGGGTTGAGCTAGTTTGGGAGAAAATTGAAGGAGGAATTTGAGAGTCTTCAGTGGAGGTAAGTTTCCCAGATTAAAAACTCGTTTCTATGTTATTTTGTGACGGATTAGGCTTGGGATTTGAGGAATTAAAGTAGAAAAATTGGGAAAAATGGGAGGAAAATTTTGAAGATTCTTTTGGTGTTTTGAGTGGGCAATTGAGGTCGGATTTTGGTAAATTTGGTATAGGTAGACTCGTAAGGGAATGAGGATTCTAGTTTTGTGATTTTTATCGAATTCCGAGACGTGCGCCCGGTGCTCGAATTTGGCCAAATTTCGAGAATTTTGTTAAAATTTATATCTTTCAATTGGGTTTTGTTCCGTTAGCATATATTGATGATGTTGATCTGATTTTTGTTAGATTCGGATCATTTCACAGCCAATTCGAGGGGCAAGCGCATCGCGGAGTAGCTTTTGGGTTGTTTTGAGGTAAGTAACGGTTGTAACTCTAAACATGAGGGTATTGTTTTGGTAAATGAGGTGACACACATGCTAGGTGACGAGCGTGTTGGCGTGCACCTATAGAGATTGTGACTTGGTCCGTCCCGTAGCGACTATTAAGCCGCGTATTCGATTTGAAACCTTACGACATCCTGTCTTTGAGAAGTTTATACTTGTTTATGGGTTGTGAGCCATGTTTGGGGCCTCGTGCCGACTTGTTTAGACCCTCAGTGGTATTTTTCATGTTTGCGGCCTTGTGCCGACCTGTTTAGACCCTCAGAGGTACTTTTGCACATTCTGCCACTATCCTGATAGAACACCTGTGAACTCAGTCATGTTTACCACTTTTTGTTATTTTCACTGTTATCACACTCCGTTGAAACTCTGAGATGTATTTTTGGCTGAGTCCCGTGAGTTAAGATGAACTGCTCGAGTGGCTTGTAAGGATGACTGAGTCAAGCCGAGAGCCGAGTATGTGAGGATAGTTAAGGATCAGGCTGCGCGCCGTACCAATATATATGTCCAGGCCGAGAGCCGAGTATGTGAGGATAGTTATGGGTCGGACTGCATGCCGCAACAATATATATGTTATATATTACATATAGATAGGGCTGTACGCTGTAGCAGTATAGATTTTATATGGGTAGGGCTGCACGCCACGACAATATATGCTAAATATGGATGGGGTTGCACATCGCAGCATTATACATATTGGATCGGGCTGCACGCCGCAACAAATATAGCGCTTGGGCTATTAGAGCCCCTCCAGATTCTGTACACCCCAGTGAGCGCAGTCGACTATTATATGGATTGGGCTTCACGCCACAGCGTATGTTATAAGGATGGGGCTGCACGCCGCAACAGTATATGTCTATATATATATATATGTGTGTGTATGCGTGTGTATGTGTGTGTGTGAGTGTGTGTGTGTGTGTAGTGGAGGGGGCTGCCCGCCGCAGTAGTTGTGTGTATTCATGGTACCTGTTGAGTATGAGCGTTTAACTGAGAGCATGAGATACTGATAGTGGAATCACGAGTGACTGAGAGGCTTGCCCGAGGCTTTATTGTGAGTCTGTGTGTGTGTGAGAGTGTGTGTGTGTGTAGTGGAGGGGGCTGCCCGCCGCAGTAGTTGTGTGTATTCATGGTACCTGTTGAGTATGAGCGTTTAAGTGAGAGCATGAGATACTGATAGTGGAATCACGAGTGACTGAGAGGCTTGCCCGAGGCTTTATTGTGAGTCATACTGTCCTGAGGGGCTTATATTTTATGAAATGGTTGTTTTCACTCTTCTTTACATTGAGACTCTGATGATAAATGTTTGATAAATTTTTTTATATGATATTTTTAAATGGAAACCGGAGTTTTATGAAATATTCGGAACTGTAGATTCCTAAGTTGATATTCATTTCCACTATTATTCATTATATGGATTTACATGATTTAAATTCTCGTCACTACACTCAAGTTCTTAGTTACTTTGATTACTTAGTGAGTTGGCGTGCTCACGTTAGTCCCTGCACCTCTGTGTGCAGATCCAGGTACCGGACCATCTCACTAGTTGATTTCCGGACAAGCTTGGAGTTGTTCGAGAATCGAGGTAGCTGCTCAGCGTCCCCCGCTCACCTCCTTTCCTTCCCTCAGATCATAGTTTTTTTTGGTCTTTTGTACCTCAGACTTTTCTCTTAGCAAGTCACTGTATTATACATTGTATTTATAGTCCTAGATGCTCATTACAGTTGACTCCAGGTTTTGGGGAAGTATATATAAATTGTTCATCTCATTTGCTGTTTTAAAATTTGCTAATTTTAGGAAATTATGAAATAATATGATAGTTTGAAATGGTTGGCTAGCCTAGTTCTATGATAGGAGCCATCACAAACGGCTTCGGATTTGGGGTCGTGACAAGTTGGTATCAGAGCCTAGGTTACATAGGACTCAACGGTCATGAGAAGGTTTAGTAGAGTCTTGCGGATCGGTACAGAGACGTCTGTACTTATCTTTGAGAGGCTGCAAAATCCTTAGGAACAATCTCATTTTCTTGAATTCTGCCGTGCCATTTTGCTGATTCTGGAAATCTAAACTTCTGTTGTTTAATTCTCTCACAGATGGTGAGGATTCACGCTACCGATCAGGGGTATCATCCACCGGCTAGACCGGCGAGAGGTCGAGGCCGCGTTCGAGGCCGTGGTAAAGGTAGGGGGCCAGCCCGTGCAGCAGCCATGGCAGTATTAGTTGATCCCCCTACTATTCAGGATCAGGTTCCCGCCGCAAATGCTCCAGTGGGACAGGCTCAGGCACTGGTAGTGCCTATTGTTATTCCGGTTCTTCAGGAGACCTTGGCTCAGATCTTGAAGGTATGTACCACCCTTGCTCAGGCAGTTACCGCTGTTTCTCAGGGCCATCAGACACCGGGGGCGGTTCCAACCCAGTCGGTTGCTCTAGTTCAGGACTTCATGGTTCTAGCTATGCCAGACGATGAGCAGCGTAGGCTGGAGAGGTTTAGTAGACTTCAGTCTCCAACATTCAGTGGTTCTGAGGGCGAGGATGCCTAGGGTTTTCTGGATAAGTGTCAGCGGATTCTTCGTATTGTTGGGATTCTGGAGACCAGTGGGGTCTCGTTTGCTACTTTTCAGTTTTCTGGTGTTGTTTTCACTTGGTGGGAGTCTTTTGAGAGGCGTAGGCCTATTGGTTCAGCACCCCTCACCTGGAAGCAGTTCCCCACTATCCTCTTGGAGAAGTATGTACCCCAGTCTCATAGGGAGGAGCAGTGTAGTCATTTTGAGCAGCTGTGTCAGAAGCTATCAGTGATGCAGTATGAGATGAGATTTTTAGAGTTGGCTCTTCATGCCACCGAGTTGGTCTCTAATGATAGGGAGAGGATTAGGATGTTTTTGGATGGCCTCACTTATCAGCTCCGCCTTTTCATAACTCGTGAGAGAGTGTCAGGTGGATCGTGTGGTTCTAGTGGTGCTCCTTTCAGGGGGAAAATTCAATATGATAGGGGTCGTTCGTTCAGGCCTTCTCGGTCAGGCTGCCCAGCCTATAGTGTAGCATCTTCGGGGTATGGTCCCTACGATTCTCAGCCGGGAAACTCTTCTTTCGGTGCACTTCCAGCCCAGGGTGCAGCTCGAGCACCATCAGTTCAGGTTCCTCTATTCATGGTTCTCCTAGTGGCCATTCTGGCACGAGGGGTTCCTTTCAGTTCCCGTCTCTAGCTCCAGGGAGTTGTTATGAGTATGGAGAGTTTAGGAATATGAGGAGGCAATGTCCTCATCTTCTTGGAGGCCCATCTCAGCTGAGGAGCCAGCCTTCAACTTCAGCTCCAGTTATTTCACCACCCACCCATGCAGCTAGGGATGGTAGTCAGTCATCTAGAGGCTGCCCTAGAGGGGGAGGTCGAGCAGGTGGAGGTCAGGCTCCTATGTATGCATTTCTAGCCAGCTCAGATGCTATGGCCTCCGATGAAGTGATCGCAAGTATTATGTTAGTCTGTCGCCGAGATGCTTTGGCTTTATTCGATCGCGGTTCTACATATTCATATATTTCTTCCTATTTTGCCCATTTTATAGATATTCCCCGTGAGTTCTTTGTTACATCATTTCATGTGTCGACTTCGGTGGGAGATACTATTGCTGTGGACCGTGTGTATCGATTGTGTGTGGTATCTATTGGGGGTCTGGAGATCCGATTGGACCTACTGTTACTCAGCATGGCCGATTTTGATGTGATATTGGGCAAGGAGTGGTTATCTCCGTGTCGTTCTGTTCTTGATTGTCACACTAAGACCGTGACCTTAGCTATGTCAGTATGTCCGAGGGTTGAGTGGAGAGGTTCCTCTGAGTATGTGCTTAGCAGGGTGGTTTCGTACCTGAAGGCTCAGCGTATGGTTGAGAAGGGGTGTTTATCGTATTTGGCTTTTGTGAGAGATGTCAGTGGTGAGACTCCCACTATTAATTCGGTTACTGTGGTCCGTGACTTTCTTGATGTATTTCCTGCAGACCTGCCAGGCATGCCACCTGATAGGGACATTGGTTTTGTTATTGACCTGGCGCCAGGCACTCAACCTACTTATATTCCACCTTATCATATGGCACCAGCGAAGCTAAAGGAATTAAAGGAGAAACTTCAGGAACTCATAGATAAGAGGTTCATTCGGCCTAGTATGTCACCTTGGGGTACACCGATGTTGTCTGTAAATAAGAAGGATCGTTCTATGCGCATGTGTATTGATTATCGGCAGCTGAACAACGTTACGGTGAAGAATCGGTAACCCTTGCCTCGTGTAGATGACTTGTTTGATCAGTTGCAGGGTGCCACGGTATTTTCCAAGTTTGAATTGCGCTCCGTCTACCACCAGTTAAAGATTCGGGGGCCAGACATTCCGAAGACTGCTTTCAGGACTAGGTATGGTCATTATGAGTTTCTGTTTATATCATTCGGGCTGACCAATGCCCCAGTAGCCTTTATGCACTTGATGCACAGTGTATTTCGGCCTTATCTGGATTCTTTCGTCATCGTGTTTATTGACGATATGTTGCTGTATTCCTAATCTCGGGATGATCATGAGTGGCATTTGAGAGTTGTGCTTCAGACCTTAAGAGAGAAGAGATTGTATGCAAAATTTTTGAAGTGTGAGTTCTGGCTTGATTCAGTAGCATTCTTGGGGAACGTGGTGTCTAGTGAGGGTATTCAGGTTTATCCGAAGAAGGTAAAGGTGGTGCAGAGCTGTCCTAGACCGACATCAGCTATCGAAGGGTGCTCAGTTCATGTGGACTGAGGAGAGATTTCAGAAGCTCAACTCAGCTTTGACTACAGCTCTAGTGTTGGTTTTGCCTAAGGGTTCAGGTTCCTATACAGTTTACTGTGATGCCTCGAGAGTTGGCCTTGGAGCTGTTTTGATGCAGGATGGTAGGGTGATTACCTACGCGTCCAGAAAGTTGAAGGTGCACGAGAAGAATTATCCAGTGCACGATCTTGAGCTAGCAGCTATTGTCCACGTCTTGAAGATTTGGCGTCATTATTTATATAGAGTGCGTTGTGAGATTTTCACTGATCGCGATAGTTTGCAGCATCTACTTAAGAAGAAGGATCTGAATTTGCGTCAGAGGAGATGGTTGGATATTCTCAAGGATTATGACCTCACTATTTTATATCATCTGAGGAAGGCTAATGTAGTGACCGACGCCTTGAGTCGCAGAGCGGAGAGTTTGGGGAATTTATGCTACCTTCCAATAGTAGAGAGACCTTTAGCACTTGATGTTCGGGATTTAGCGGGTCAGTTGGTGAGATTGGATCTATCATATCCCATGCGGGTATTGGCTTGTGTAGCCTCCAGGTCTTCCTTTTATGATCAGATCAGGGCATGCCAGTATGATGATCCATACTTTCTCGTTCTTTAGGACAGGGTCCGTCGCGGTGATGCCAAGGATGTGGTAATTGGTGATGCTGGATTCATGAGGATGCATGGCCGGATTTGCGTGCCCAATGTGGATGGGATTCGAGATTTGATACTAGCTGAGGCCCATCGTTCGTGGTATTCCCTCCATCCGGGTGCCGCAAAGTTGTATCAGGATCTGAGACAACATTATTGGTAGAGGCGGATGAAGAGGGATATTGTTGATTTCGTGGCTCGGTGTCTCAACTGTCAACAGGTCATGTATGAGCACCAGAGACCAGGTGGATTGCTTCAAAGATTAGATATTCCGGAGTGCAAGTGGGAGCGAATCACCATGGACTTCGTGGTCGGACTTCCACGAACTTCGAGGAGGTTTGATGCTATATGGTTTATTGTGGATCGGCTGACCAAGTCCACACACTTCATTCCTGTTGGTATTAATTATTCTTCGGAGCGGTTAGTTGAGATTTACATCAGGGAGATTGTTCGATTGCATGGGGTTCCGGTTTCTATCCTTTTTAACTGAGATACTCAGTTTACATCTCAGTTTTGGAGGTGCAGGGGGATTTAGGTACTTAGGTTGAGTTGAGCACATCGTTTCATCCTCAGACTGATGGGCAGTCGGAGCGTACTATTTAGATTTTGGAGGATATGTTGCGTTCCCGTGTCATTGATTTTGGAGGTTCATGGGACCAGTTTCTGCCACTCGCGGAGTTTGCTTATAATAATAGTTACCAGTCGAGTATCCAGATGGCTCCGTATGAGGCTTTATATGGTAGGAGGTGCAGATCTCCGGTTGGTTGGTTTGAGCTGGGCAAGGCTAGGCTATTGGGCACAAACTTGGTTCAGGATGCGTTGGATAAGGTGAAGGTGATCCAGGAGCTGCTTCGCATGCGTAGTCTAGGCAGAATAGTTATGTAGACCGGAAGGTTCGAGATGTGTCTTCCGTGGTTGGGGAGAATGTGCTGCTGAAGGTGTCACCCATGAAGGGTGTTATGAGGTTCGGAAAGAGGGCAAGGCTGAGTCCCCGGTTTATTGGGCCTTTGAGGTGCTTTAGAGGATTGGAGAAGTGTCTTATAGGCTTGCCTCCCATCTTATCGAGTATTCATCCGGTGTTCCATGTTTCGGTGCTCCGGAAGTATGTTGGTGACCCGTCTCATGTTTTGGACTTCAACACGGTTCAGCTCGAGGGTGATATGTCAGATGAGGTAGAGCCAGTGGCTATTTTGGGTCGTCAAGTAAGAAAGCTGAGGTCTAAGGATATAGCTTCAGTGAAGGTTTAGTGGAGATGAAAGCCGATGAAGGATACCACCTGGGAGATCGAGCGGGAGATGCGGAGCATATATCCTCACTTATTCGAGAATCCAGGTATATTTCTCGACCCGTTCGAGGACGAACATTTGTTTAAGAGGGGGAGAAAGTAACGACCCGGCCGGTCGTTCCGTGAGGTTAGCCCCTTTTCCCACATTTCAAATTTATCATATTTTTCTTAGCTTATTTATGTTGTGTTGTGTTGGTTGGTTCGGGTTCGGAGTGGTCGTGGTGAGAATAGAGACACTTAGTCTCTTAAATTAGCTTAATAGTTAAAAAAGTTAACCGAGAGTTGACTTATTGATAAAAGACCTCGGAATATATATTTTATGGCTCAGATAGCTTCGTTAGGTGATTTGGGACTTAGGAGTGTGTTCAGAATGAAGTTTCCATGTCCGATGTAGAATTAGGCTTGAATTGACGAAAGTTAATTTTTGGCGATTTCCGGTCGGTAGTGGAAAATAGGCTATCTGGGTCGAAATGGAATTCTGACAGTTGGAGTGGGTTTGTAATTTCATTTTAGATATGTGTGCTAAATTTTAGGTCAATCGAATGTGTTTTGATTGGTTTCGACATGATTGGCGAGATTTAGAAGTTTCAAAGTTCATAGGCTTGAATTTGATGTGATTTTGGTGTTTTTTCGTTGTTATTGGTGTTTCGAAGGCTCGACTAAGTTCGAATGAGGTTATGGGATGTGTTGGTATGCTTGGTTGGGGCCCCGAGGGGCTCAGGATTGATTTCGGATGGTTAACGAAGGTTTGGACTTAGGAGTTGCAGCAAAAACTGCTGCTGGTGTCATTTTGCTGGTGTGGCCGCACCTGTGGAAGGGGAGCCGCAGGTGCGATGACCGCAGGTGCAAAGGTCATTGCGCAGGTGCGAGAACAGGCCAGGTTGGAGGAGACCGTAGGGTGCGAGGTATGGGCTGCACCTGCGAAGCCGCAGGTGAAAGAATTGGATTGTTAGTGGATATTCGCAGGTGCGCACTTGGGACTGCAGGTGCGAAGAATGGTCCGCAGGTGCGGATACTGGACATAAAGTATAAATAGGTGCCTCCGCAAAATTTTGGGCATTTCTTCCATTTTTGCAAGTGGGTTGAGCTAGTTTGGGAGCAAATTGAAGGAGGAGTTTGAGAGTCTACAGTGGAGGTAAGTTTCCCGTATTATAAACTCGTTTCTATGTTATTTTGTGACGGATTAGGCTTGGGATTTGAGGAATTAAAGTAGAAAAGTTTGGAAAAATGAGAGGAAAATTTGGAAGATTCTTTTGGTGTTTTGAGTGGGCAATTGAGGTCGGATTTTGGTAAATTTGGTATGGGTAGACTCGTAAGGGATTGAGGATTCTAGTTTTGTGATTTTTATCGAATTCCGAGACGTGCGCTCGGGGTTCGGATTTGGCTGAATTTTGAGAATTTTGTTAAAATTTATTTCTTTCGAATGGGTTTTGTTCCGCTAGCGTATATTGATGATGTTAATCTTATTTTGGTTAGATTCGGAGCATTTGGGAGCCAATTCGAGGGGCAAGCGCATCACATAGTAGCTTTTGGACTGTTTTGAGGTATGTAAAGCTTGTATCTCTAAACCTGAGGATATGACACCCCGTTATTAGATATTGTTTTTGTAAATGAGGTGATGCACATGCTAGGTGACGAGCGTGTGGGCGTGCACCGATAGGTACTGTGACTTGGTCCATCCCGTAGCGACTATTAAGCAGCATATTCGATTTAAAACCTTACGACATCCTGTCTTTCAGAAGTTTATAATAGTTTATGGGCTGTGAGCCATCTTTGGGGCCTCGTGCCAACCTGTTTAGACTCTCAGGGGTATTTTCCATGTTTGGGGCCTTGTGCCGACCTGTTTAGACCCTCAGAGGTACTTTTACACTATTCTGCCACTATCCTGCTAGAACATCGGTGAACTCAGTCATGTTTACCACTTGTTATTTTCACTGTTATCACACTGCTTTGTAACTCTGAGAAGTATTTTGGGCTGAGTCTCGTGATTTGAGATGAATTACCTGAGTGGCTTGTGCGGATGACTGAGTCAGGCGGAGAGCCGAGTATGTGAGGATAGTTAAGGATCGGGCTGCGCGCCACAACAATATATATGTCCAGGCCGAGAGACGAGTATGTGAGGATAGTTATGGGTCGAGCTACACTCCGCAGCAATATATATTTTATATATGACATATGGATCGAGCTGCACACCCCTATAATATAGATTATATATGGGTCGGCTGCACGCCGTAGGAATATATGCTATATATGGATCTGGTTGCACGCCGCAGTAATATACATATTGGATCGGGCTGCACACCGTATCAAATATTGCGCTTGGGCTGTAGGAGCCCCTCCGGAGTCTGTACACCCCCAGTTGGCGCAGTCGACTATTATATGGATCGGGCTGCACGTCGCAGTGTATGTTATAAGGATCGGGCTGCACGCCGCAACAATATATATATATATATATATATATATATATATATATATAT
>ML375101.1:2849-21810 GCA_005239525.1 Nicotiana knightiana
ATTCCAATCACACTACACTCATGTACACAATTTTTAGCTCGCTAAAAATCATGTCACGCGTACGTGTACATAATTAGTAGTACTTAATTAATATTTAAACTATTCAGCCCAAAGTCACGTGAACGTATATATTGACTTATTAAAAAATCACAACTATGTCACGCAAACGTGTACATAATCACGCTAGCTTAATTAAAATTGCGCCTAGAGCACTCTAACAATGTTCATTATTATTGTAAAGTCATGAGGTTTGGATTTATTTGTGGGATAAGTATATGAAGCTATTTGAAATTTTAAGTCATTTACACTATGTAATTTCCGTTTACACCTTAAGAGTTAGCTGCTAATTTAGCAAATAAAGACATTATTTTTAACAATTACATGAAGCACGTAAATAATCCACGTTAAGAGATAAACAGGGATATGTCTAAACAAAGCTTTTCAACTTTTGCTAACAGTTCACATAGCTTTTTATTTTTTATTTTTATATGTTTAAACTTTTGGTTTTGAATTCAAAGGAAAAACATCTACTTATTCAACAATCTTCAAATAAATCAGAAGGCCAAAGATGCTAGAATATTCTATGTGAACTAAACATGTAGATGCAAAATCAAATAGCAACAAAAAATTTAACTAAGAGATGACCACCCCGATGTAATAGTATTATCAAAACGCTAGAAAATAGAAACTGACCTTTAAATGAAAAAAAATTGATTATGTATTGAATTTTTCTGAAGAGAATATCAATATAACTCGAACACTACCCATACCATCAACCAAAGACCTCAAACGCAAACTTCGAACAGGGGCCTCGACAACACCTTGACGGACTGAGCTCAACTTAAAAGAACAACAACAATTAATGGAGGTGGAGTTGCTGTATTTTTTGGAGTGTTTTAATGAAGGAAAGAAAGGGAAATCAGTTCTTTAGCTTCTTCCGTTTTCTTTTTCTTTTCTTTCCGTTCTCTCCTGTTTTCCTTTTCCTTTTTCTTCTTTCTTTTCCCTTCCTTTCTCTCTTTTCTTTTCCGTTTCTTTTCTTTCCTCCTGTTTCTTTCTCTGCTTTTCTTTTTTTTTCTTCTTGCCGTTTTTTTTTCTCTGTCTTTCTTTTCTTTTCTGTTTCCTTTCTTCTTTCCGTTTCTTTCTCTTTTTTTCTTTTTGAATCCCCGTTTTTCAGTCTCTCCTTTTTTTCTTTCTTTCAGAAATCTCTCCTTTTGTTTTGTTCTCTTTTTTTTTTTTTATAAAGAAATTTTAGTAGTTTTGTTTTTGGTTGCATTTGGAGTGGGGAACATNTTAGACCTAAAATTAATATTTACCGCAAAATAGTATAGAATTTGGATGTGGTCAAAAATTAGTTGTTCACAATAATGAAACTAAAATAACATGATTACATGTATATTAGAAGGAAATCAAGGATTTGAGAACTTCACTTGGTGATGTTCGTCCTTCCACGAGCCGTTTCCTAAAATTCTTCTGTTCCTATTCTGAACAAAGAAAAAATTGTTAGTTTTAAAATGGTGGTCATTTTGTGGCCTTGATCTCTAGGGCGACTTGACCTAGTGTCCATTGTAATTGTTAGAGTAGCTGGATCTGTCAATGATTGTACGAATTACCAGGAGATTCTGCCTTTACTTTCTAGAGATCTTCTTTTCTCAACATCAAAACCTGCCTATTTAGTGCCTATCCCCATTTGTGTTTGTGGTGCAAACAACCTTGCTCCCGAAATTTTTTTTTAACTGAGTAACTTTTGTTGACCCTTGACACATTGTTCCTTCCATCAAGCCTTTTGCTCGTCAGGGAAAATCAAATATGTCTTTATGCCTTTCCCATGTTGTTCATGCCTAGAATGTTTTGCTTCATATAACAGTGAAACTGTAACCAATTTGTGGCATTTTCTTTGCTTTGCTTTGACAAAATTAGACTGAAAGGGACTAAAAAAGAATAGTACGAAAGAAAATAAGAAGGTGAACTAATAGATATTACGACTTAATCAAGAAGTGTTCATTTCAGAGAAGAAAAATAAAAATAAAAAGAACTTATCTGGAGGAATATGTTGACTTCAATGACTGGATGATCGAACCGTCTGAATCGTCTAATTCTCAAAATCCATTGTAAACTTCACTTTGAAACTAAGTTCTTTGTCTTACCCATGCTTATGCCAGGATATGTGAAGGCCTAAATCGATCAATGATGCCCTTTGTGGGTTTTCACCAATTGACCTCTCTCATTTTCCTTTCTCTCAACTCACTATTGCCTTATAGTGCCGGTGAGGGTTTTCACCAATAAGACTCTCTCATTTTATTTTTCTCTCTATAAAATGGTTGAGGCATCACCGTAATATACCAACTTCCCTCGATAGTTGATCAAAAGGTCTTAAAAGGGAAAGGTAAAAAGAACTATACAACTGAATTACAACTTTTGGAACCATTTTGATGGAAAAAACATTGAAAAATAAAATTAAATCATGCCCCAGTTTCTTTGAATATTGGGAAATGTGTATTTTGTTTTTAGGTTGACCGAATCCCAGAGTAAGGCTGCCTACGTATCCTTTCGGAATCAGGTTGGACGTAGCTCAATTAACATGAACTTGTTTTGATGATTCTTTTTTGCTCTTTTTTTGTTTTTATTTTTTGATATGTTTTTTAAAAGATTAAGTACATTGGTTCCAAATGAGGAGAAAACAAAGAAATAATATAAACAAGGCTTCAAATGGCTAACTAGGGTTGACCAGTATTTGGGTAGCGAGAATGATAGTCTTTCGTCATCCCAACCCGAGAGTGCTAAGTATAAAAATGGCCCAACAGAGTCATGTCAGATACAGTATCTCTTGACCGCATCCGCATTGACGGATATATACGTCACCTTTCCTTCTATATTTGCCAAGTGTAGAGCTCCTTTTGACAATACTTTCTTGACGAGGTAAGGACCTTGCCAATTCGGGGCGAACTTTCCTTTGCTTCTTCCTGGTGCGGAAAGATATCTTTCAAAACAAGTAGTCGTACCTCAAATTGTCTTGGGTGCACTTTCTTATTGTAAGCGCGTGCCATTCTTTGCTGGTATAATTGACCAACAAATTGCCGTCAATTTCATCAATTAAACTTAACTACTCCAATCGGGACTTGACCCAGTCAGTGTCTTCGGTCCCTGCTTTAACAATGATTCAGAGAGAGGGAATCTCAACTTCAGCAAGTATGACCACTTCAGTGCCATAAACCAACAAGTAGGCGTTGCGCCAACTGATGTACGGACAATTGTCCGGCATCCCAAAAGAGAAAAAGGTAGTTTCTCATGCCATTGTCTAGACCCTTGGACCATTTTCCTAAGAATATTCTTTATGTTCTTATTCTAATCATGTAGTATATCATACGACCCTGATCACATTTGCACTTAATTGCTCCGTAATTTCTTCTTTAATCTTATCACTCATGTCTGTCTTAAACTTCCTTTGTTTTTGTTGGATTGGTGGAAAGTTAGGGTATGTGGGAAGCTTATGAACCACTAGATTGGCACTCAAACCCGGCATGTCATCATGCGACCAAGCAAATACATCTCTGTACTCGAACAAAATTTGAATTATGGCATCTCTCGCCTTTTGTTCTATATGAATGCTTATTTTTGTTTCTCCGGTTTCTTCAGGACTTCCCAGGTTAATTTCCTTGGTTTCACTTAGATTAGACTTAGGCTTATTCTCAAATTGATCCAATCCCCTTTTTATTTCCTTTAAAGCCACATCTTCTTCATACTCAACTTCTTGACTCATTATTTCGAGATTAGACACCTTGTTAAGATCTGGGCATGAATTCCGCATGCACGTCATGTTTTTAAAGCCAACATTAGCGAAACTGAAAAGGATAAGAAATTAACAAAAATTAGGGAAAGGAAAAGACATAATTTTACTATGAAACTGGAACTTCATTTCTTTGAATCTGAAAAGATAGAAGGGTTAACATCAAAGCAAAGCAATTAAACTAAAATATCTGGATTACAACCCTTAAAATAATCCAAATATAAAAAAAGCAACAACACAGACTGTCAAGACTCCTTCCTGATGGGAAGAGGAGTTTCTTCCCAGTTGTTGAGCAAGGTATGTGGACCAATCAGCTGAACACTTGCAGGCCCTAACCAACTTGAACCATATTGATCTCATAGAACATCTCCTTGAGACCCTGGCAAACTTCATCAATGTTATCCTGAGTAGAAGGATTTCAGACTTCTTTACATTGTGGCTTGACAAAAGAGTAGGCAATATGAGGGATTGGTTTGGACAAATTCCAACCATTCTTTTTGCGGGCCTTGGCATTGTCTATGTTAGTTGATATTGGTTTAAAACCAAAGCCAAAGGTATCTTTCTTCGAAAAAGGAGCAATGGGGTTCACCATTCCCTGCAGAGAGGATCCTAAATCTTTTCCTGGTTCATAGCCATTCCTCAACATCAGCGAAGCTACCACCATAGATGTGGATGAAAGACGGGGATGCAGAATTGTCTTTCCTTTTTCCACTTGGTCTACCTCAATGACCTCAAACGCTTGACATATGATGGATTCACATCCTTCCTTGGCCTCGATACATGGAATGGACGGGTCTTTATAGACTGATGAGTCGTCTTCCCCATGAACAATAATTTCTTGCCTATCATACTCGAATTTGACCATTTGATGTAGGGTGGATGGTACAGCTCTAGCAGTATGGATCCACGGCCTTCCCAGCAGAAAATTATAGGAAGTTTTCATATCCAACACTTGAAAGACAATGTTAAAATCAACTGGGTTGATTGTCATGATGAGTTCAATTTCCCCAATAGTGTCTTTTCCTAAACCATAACAAGCTCTGATGCTGACTTTACTAGTTCGAATTCTGTTAGTGTCAATGTTCAGTTGTTGTAGAGTAGAAAGAGGGCATACATCTACACTTGAGCCTCCGTCAATCATGACTCCTCTCACGTAATGTCCTTCACATTTGACCATAAGATGCAAAGCTTTTTTGTTCCTAACC
This sequence comes from Nicotiana knightiana, assembly GCA_005239525.1. Classification (NCBI taxonomy): domain Eukaryota; kingdom Viridiplantae; phylum Streptophyta; class Magnoliopsida; order Solanales; family Solanaceae; genus Nicotiana; species Nicotiana knightiana. Next base: position 7,839 of record ML375101.1, read on the forward strand.
CCTTCCTCAGGAAAATCATCATCACTTAAAGTAATTCTATTTGCTTCAAAGAATCTTTCATCCATTTTTTCGAGCTGATTCACCGTTGTCTTTTTTGAGACATATGCCTCGTTTAGAGTTTTGATCAACACACGACGATGTTCTTTCGAGTGCAAAAGCAGAGATAACAAAGATATCTGAGCAGGGGTTTTCCTTAGTTGGTCAATGATTGAGTAGTCTTGCATTTTCATCTTCTTAAGGAATTCCTCTGCTTCTTTTTCTGGAATAGGTTCTTTTACTGGTAAGTGACTTTCCCTCGCTTGCTTAGCTTTTCTTAATTCCTCTGATAAATAGCACCTTATAGAGCGGGTCAAGCCCCTAATTTCATCTGTTTCTTCAACTGTCTCTTTTCCTTTGTATGTTATGACAGTCTTGTTATAATTCCAGGGAATAACTTTTGTGTTTGTCACTGGGAGCTGTGCAATAGGTCGGATCACAACTGGCTCTGCAATATTTCTCAAACCATTACTTGTAATGATCTTTTGAATGTCCCTCCGGATGTAAAGTTTTGGCCCACCTGATTGAACCTCAACCTTTTTTTTTGCTTCCAGGGACGTAGAGAATCGTTTTTTCAGAACTTGCCAAGTTCAAAGTAGAACTTGCACCTTTCATAATCAACGGTATCAATTGCGGTGGGCTCACTATCAATTTTTGTCATGACCCAAATTTGCCCAACCTTAGGGATCGTGATGGTGCCTAACACCACACTTGCTAGGCAAGCCAATGTTAGAGTTCGATTAACTGCTTACTTTGATTTTTCCATTTAAACATAATAAACAATTATAAAATAAACTCAAGCTACTGACTTTCAATGTATAATTCCAAACATATAATAACAAACACTTAAATAAATCGAGCCACGAACTAATTATATAAGTAACTCTAAAACTACCCCAGGGTCTGGTGACACAATTCATGAACTACTAAAGAATACTACAAATACTGTGCTGAAGGAAATAGAGTAACTGTTCCGAATATAATAAAACAGTGTTCATAAAATAGGGGAAGACTCTCGGGATCTGCGAACGTCGGCAGATATACCTCGTGTCTCCAGAAAAGCGGGTAGCTGCTACTAAACAATCCCTACTGTTGTACCTAGATCTGCACAAAAGAGCGCGGAGTGTAGTATCAGTACAGCCGACAAGTGCCGAGCCTAACCTCGACGAAGTAGTGACGAGGCTAAGGCGGGGCAATTATAACTTAACATGTAACCATATATATATAATAAAGCAAGAAAACAAATCTACATAAACAAGAAGGATAAAATGCAACAATAAATAAATTAACTCAGTCGCCTATTCCAGGCCTCAGTTGTCACCAAAATCTCACACAAATTTCCAACCCTTCCAAAGTTTTGACCCTTAAATTAGAAGTACATACGAACTACGAACAATGGTAGAGTAAAACAACAAGTTTTCAATCAATTTTGCCCCCTTATCACAATCAATTTCATTTATTTATCAAAAACTTTCACAATTCTGGCCAAGCCTTTCAAAACACTTTTATTTCAACAATTGCAAACAGAAAACCGTACTCCTCATAAACTCATCATTATTATCACAAAGATGAAACCAAAAGGCACATAATTATATATATCTCGTAAAAACAAATATCGAACTGCACCACCTTTCTATATCACCAGGAAACCAACAAAACAACCGATACTCTTCCAAAATAACCACAACAATTTTCAGTAACAAAGTAATGAGGCCAAGTAGCCATAGAAACAATAATGGACATAGAACAATCAAGACCGGAATCAATTAAGTTGAAAACAGGGAAGGGATCATGTTAAGCAGATCATTTGGTGGTGCATAGATATTCGTCACCTCACCTATACACCACCTACATGCAAATTCACATAGCAAATAATTGGGGATTCCTATTCCTTCTAGTCAAGGTTAAACCAAGCACTTACCTCAATTTCGTAGGCTACTCACTGCTCAATTACATCTTTTCCTTTAGAACCTTGCTCTAACTTGCTCGAATCTAATCATAATTAACTTAATAACATTGATTAAGGCTAAAGGAACTAACTTTATTAAAAATTATAATTTTCCCCAAGTTTTCTCAAAAAAGTGAAAACCCGACCCCGAGCCCGCTTGGTCTAAACTCGGGGTTCGGACCAAATTACATTTACCCATTCACCCACGAACCCAAATATACAATTAGTTTCAAAATCTGACCCCAATTCGAGGTAAAAATTCGATTTTTACAAAATTCCCTAATTCTACCCAAACCCTTAATTTTTACCATGAAAATTCTTAGTTTTTGATTTAAAAGTGATAAAAAACAATAAAGAATTGAAAGAGTAAATTTTAGAATTGATTACCTATGACTTGGGGATGATATTGGGTGAAGAAATTCGCTCCTAGGGGTGTGGGGTTCGAAAATATGAAGAAGAAGAACGTATGCCCGTTTTTTAAAAGAGTTTATATACGCCTAGGCCAGGCTTCTATGCGTTCGCGACTGAGGGACTGCGTCGCGAGTGTCCAGACCCCCAGACCTATGCGTTCGCATCCTAAGGCCTGCGTTCACGGAGCTAGAGCTCCTTGGGCTCTCCGTGTTCGCGTGGTACACTGTGCCTTCGCATAGCACATTTGGCCTCCCCTCCCCCAGGTCCCATTTACACTATGCGTTCGTATCTAGGGGGTGCGATCGCATAGAACAAAATGACCCCCACCTATTTTACTTTGTGCGTTCGCGTTCATAGGGGTGCGAACGTAATGCATTAAATAGTTGTGCACTAGAAACAACAAAGACAACAGAAAATTCAAGTGCAAAAATATCCCGGGGCCTATCCGAAACTCACTAGAGCCCTTCGGGCTCTAAACAAAAGGTGCACGCAAGTCTAAAAACATCATACGGACTTGCTCGTGCGATCAAATCATGAAGATAACATGTAAAACTATGAATTAAACCTCAAAACTCATCATTTTCCTCAAGAACACTTAAAGTTCATAAATTTTTAACCGGATGCCCGATTCACGTCAAATAAACTCCGTTTTAACCAAATTTCACAGTTAACCTTTAAATACTATAACAAATCTGTACCGGGCTCCAGAACCAAAATACGGTCCCGATAACAATGGTTTCAAACATTAATTCTTTTCTTCATTTTATTAATATTTCAGCAAAATAATTTCTTTCAAAAATTGATTTATAAGGCTTGGGACCTCGGAATTCATTTCCGGGCATATGCCTGAGTCCCATATTTCACTGCGGACCTCCCGGGATCGTTGAAACACGGATCCGGGTTCGTTTACTCAAAATATTGACCAAACTCAACTATAATCAAATTTTAACTCTAGAAATTACTATTTCTCATATTTTCACATAAAAGCTTTCCCGTTTCACGCTCGGACTGTGCACGAAAATTGAGGTATTTAAAATTAATATGTTTAGGGATATTAAGCCTAGAACGGAGTCTAAATTCATAAAATGACCCTTGGGGTCATCACAATCTCCACCTCTAAAACAAACGTTCATCCTCGAACGGACATAGAAAATTACCTGAATTGGCGAACAAGTGTGGATATATACTCTGCACATCTGACTCGGACTCCCAAGTAGCTGCCTCAACGGGCTGGCCTCTCCACTGCACTCGAACTGATGGATAACTGTTAGACCTCAACTAATGAACATGCAAGTCCAAAATAGCTACCGGCTCCTCCTCATAAGTCAAGTCTTTGTCCCATTGGATAGAGCTGAAATCTAATACGTGGGACGGGTCACCATGATATTTCCGGAGCATAGACACGTGGAATACCAGATGAACTAAGGATAACCCTGGAGGCAACACAAGTCTATAAGCTACCTCCCCCACTCTATCCAGAACCTCAAACGACCCGATATACCTAGGGCTCAACTTGCCCTTATTCCCAAACCTCATAACATCCTTCATGGGTGATACCTGCAGCACTACTCGCTCTCCAACCATGAATGCCACATCACGAACCTTACGATCGACATAACTCTTTTGCCTAGACTGAGCTGCACAAAGTCTCCCTGAATAATCTTGACCTTATCTAAGGCCTCCTGAACTATGTATGTACCCAATAACCGAGCCTCTCCCAGCTCAAACCATCCAAATAGCGATCTACACTGTCTACCATATAACGCCTCATAAGAAGCTATGTGAATGCTCGACTAATAATTATTATTATAGGCAAACTCTGCTAACGACAAGAACAGATCCCAAGAACCTCCAAAGTCAATGACACAAGCGCAGAGCATATCCTCCAAAATCTGAATGGTACGCTCGGACTGCCCGTAAGTTTGAGGATAAGATACTGTGCTCAACTCCACTCGGGTACCCAACCCCCGCTGAACTGCCCTCCAAAAGTGCGAAGTAAACTGCGTACCTCGATCAGAAATGATAGACGTGCGCACACCGTGAAGGCGAACAATCTCCCAAATATGTATTTCAGCCAACCACTCTGAAGTATAAGTACTTGCCATCGGAATGAAATGTGCTGATTTAGTCAGCCTATCTATAATAACCCAAACTACGTCGAATTTCCCCTGAGTCTGTGGGAGTCCAACAACGAAGTCCATAGTGATACATTCCCACTTCCACTCAGGAATCTCTATCTGCTGAAGCAAACCACCGGGTCTTTGATGCTCATACTACACTTGTTGACAATTCAAACAACGAGCCGCATAAGCAACAATGTCCTTTTTCATCCTCTCCACCAATAGTGTTGTCGCAGGTCCTGGTACATCTTGGCAGAACCCGGGTGAATAGAATACTTAGAACTATGATCCTCCTCACGGATCAACTCACGAAGGCCATCAACCTTAGGCACACATATACGACCTTGCATCCTCAAAATACTGTCACCTCCAATTGTAACCTTATTGGCACCACCATGCCGAACTATGTCCCGGACCGTCAAATGCGGGTCATCATCCTGCCGAACTCTAATACGCCCAAATAGAGGAGACCGAGCGACTGTACAAGCTAGAACACTGCTGGGCGAAATATTCAACCTCACAAACTGATTTGCCAAGGTATAAATGTCTGAAGCTAATAGTCTCTCACCGACTGGAATAAATGCAAGGCTGCCCATACTCACTGTCTTCCTACTCAAGGCATCGGCCACTACATTAGCCTTTCCTGGATGATGTGATACAGTGACTTCATAATTTTTCAATAACTCTAACCATCTTCTTTGTCTCAAATTAAGATCCTTTTTCTTGAACAAGTACTGGAGACTGCGATGATCTGTGAAAGATCCCCAACCTGATGATAACACCAACACCGATGCTGAAGTCAAGGCAGATCTTAAGTTTCTGAAAGTTCAACTCACACTTGTCTAACCATTCGAATGGAACATCCTTTCGGCTCAATATGCTCTTAATAGTTGTTCATAGTCAATTACACAATCATCAAGTAACTTCACGTCAAAAATGATCTCATTTCAAACCTTCACAATACTGATAACAAGATGCAATGAATGAAGAACTCATAATTATTCACCCGAATTAACGTGTCTCATTTAACTCCACATGGGCGGGCACCTACCATGTAGGTCAAAGCTCAATAATTGTAACACGGATTTGGCAAATTATGCATATATAATTTTATACAAAATTTTTCAAATAAACCTAAAAGGCATGATTCCCTATTAGTACTATAGTTCAAATTTTAAATTTCACAAGGAAGAATTTAAACACAAGAATTTTCATCACAAGGATCCCGTCCTTATATAAATTCCACCACGGCTCGTAGCCCAGTTAAATATACCAAATCATATTAAAACGCGAGGATCTCGCCCTCAATTTTGAATCACAAGTAATATGCACATTGTGCCACTCGAAACATTCCTCTTATTTTCTTTTCTTTTCTTTTATTTTCTTCTTTTAAATATTTTCTGTTATACAAAATTACAACACGTAGTGATAGACATAGCTATCTCCATAGAATTTCTCAAAACAAGTGTTCACATAAGTAGATTTTAGAGTTACGAAGCTCACCCGAGAGTGGAGAATATTAGGAGGACTTTCTAGATACTCATAACCGAATCAAGTTAAGGAAATTATCACTTGATAATAACTAGAGATTGTTCTTGTAATGGCACCATTTTATATAACGACCCCAGCCGTACCATAGAAAATATATCAACAGGCTGGGTCTCCACCTTTAGGAATCTGACCTCCACCTTCGACATTCCGACCCCTTTTTCCCTAGTTGGTCATGTAAGTTGAGTTGTAACTGTAATGGGGCACGTAGCCTGAGTGCTCTGATGAAATGATTCGCCTGCTCATACTGAGTTTATACCAAATAACTTGGAATAACCATTGTAGGAATCTCGTAGCGGTGGTGCATTAAAAAACTCATTGAAGAACCCCGTGTAATAAGATATACGGACTGGGCTGGTCGGCTGCCCGAGCCCCTACAGAAATAATTTGTTGTTGCAAAGAAAAATCCACTGAATCTTTTAGAACCTCGAGACCTCTTAGTCTCCTTAGCTTCCTCGTTTCCTCATCCCCGACACATTCTAACATCTAAGCAATTTCTACCACTAGCCGAAATGAAGTATCAACTTGCCCTGAGTCGTACAAAAATTTTACAATCATATTTGAGTCCTTTAATGAGTCTTTGGACTTGCTCTCTGGCTATATGAACCAAAGTAGGAGTATGACGGGCTAACTTATCGAACCTGATGGCATATTCTGACACCGTCATATGACCTGACGCAATCGTTCAAACCCTATGCACCATGTATTATAGATAGTCCTAGAAACAAGCTCTTTCAAAAGCATTTATGAGAACCGAGTCAAGTAATGATGCTGCATTGGCTGGTCATCCTCTACGTAGGCTTTCCACAAATGCCGGCGGCCAATTTCTTCTTTTACTATGTTGACTCAACACTGCTGAGCTACCCCATTTATTCATATACTCTTCGTTATTCTTTTGTGTTAACTCTCATCCTTATTGACACACAATGATCACAAAAGTAGAGCTCTATACAGATAATCTTGGCACGAACCATATAGTCTAGCAGCTGGTTAACCAACTGTACTCCCTCTGGAGCACCCCAAAATCTGTAACCGTGACTTCCACGCTGAGTAGAACTTCTGTAGATTCAAAGTTGTTCATATAACTCCTTTGGTACTGAGGTAGGGGGTTATTAAGGAGGCGGACATACCGCAAGTCCCAGCTTTACCTCTTGCTAAATCTCAGGCCTTATATATTCCAGGCCAAAATTGATATATCTCATGTCCCCGTGATCTATTCCTTGACTGTGGACTTCTCCACTTGGCACTAAGTCATAGGTCATAATGCCTAATAATCCAAAATGTTAAAATTCACAGCTCATATAAATCAACCCCGTTGCTTTTAACTTATTCCCATGTTCTGTAATACTTCATAGCAGCAGTCAAGAAAATCACGTGGGTCCTCAAAAGATGTACCACTAGAATGGAATGGAAATAGTTTGGTAAACTTGTCCAACCTCAATAAACGGACTAGTGCATCCTGTAACACTGAAGTAACTATAAATCCTTTTGGAAATCTGAATTAGTCCAACATATACCAACTGAGCTAGAACCTCTGTGTCTAGATCCATTTGAGACTGTACAATAGGTGCTGATGTTCGAGCTTTAGACTGAGCTCTGCTTCTGTCTCTTCCCCTAATCGTAATTGGTATTGGGGCTTCATCTCTTGTCCGGTTGTAGACGCTTTGCCGTGTTGTTGAGATTTGTGAGAGGACAAGAATAGACCAGTTCAATCATCAATGGTGAATAAATTTGCACGATAGAGTAAAATAGAAGTGAAATTGTTCCTAACTTCATAGCCTCTGAGGGATAGGTACAGACGTCTCCGTACCGATCCTTCAGACTCTATTAAGCTTGTTCGTGAATTGTGAGGCCTAGAAACCTAGTGATCTGAAATCAACTTGTCATGACCCAAATTTTCCCAACATTAGGCCTAGGAAATCTAGTGCTGGTTGGAACCTGGGTCTGCACAAAAGAGTGCAGAGTGTAGAATCAATACAAACGACCCCTTGTACTGAGTAAGTGCCAAGCCTAACCTCGACGAAGTAATTATGAGGCTAAGGAGGGGAAATTATAACTTGACTTGTAACAATATATATAATGAAGCAAGAAAACAATTCTACATAAACAAGAAGGATAAAATGCAACAATAAATAAAATAACTCAGTCGCCTATTCCAAGCCTCAACTGTCACCAAAATCTCACACAATTTTCCAACACTTCCAAAGTTTTGACCTTTAAATTAGAAGTACATACGAACTACGAACAATGGTAGAGTAAAACAACAAGTTTTCAAATAGGTAAGTTCAAGTCCTTGAGTTTCAATAACCAACAAAAACCTTTTTTAAATCCAGTAAAAGAAAGAAACATAAGTATCCACCCTCATCAATTACTTGTTGCGGCGTGGAACCCGATCCCACCTGCCAACCCTTATCACAATCAATTTCTCCACCCTTATCACAATCAACATCGCCCCCTTATCACAATCAATTTCATTTATTTATCAAAGTCTTTCACAATTCCGGCCAAGCCTTTCACAACACTTTTATTTCAACAATTGCAAACAGAAAATCGTATTACTCATAAACTCATCCTTATTATCACAAAGATGAAACCAACAGGCACATAATTATATATATCTCGTAAAACAAATATCGAATTGCACAACCTTTCTATATGACCAGGAAACCAACCAAACAACTGATACTCTTCCAAAACAAGCACAACAATTTTCAGCAACAAAGTAATGAGGCCAAGTAACCATAGAAATAATAATGGACATAGAACAATCAAGACCAGAATCAATTAAGTTAAAAACAGGGAAGGGATCATGTTAAGCAGACCATTTGGTGGTGCATAGATACTCGTCACCTCAACTATACACCACACACATGCAAATTCACATTGCGAATAAGTGGGATTCCTATTCTCTCAAGTCAAGGTTAAACCAAGCACTTACTTCAATTTCGTAGGCCATCACTGCTCAATTACAACTTTTCTTTTAGAATCTTGCTCTAACTTGCTTGAATCTAATCATAATTAACTTAATATCATTAATTAAGGCTAAAGGAACTAACTTTATTGAAAATTATGATCTTTCCTAAGTTTTCTCAAAAAAGTGAAAACCTGACCCCGGGTCCGCTTGGTCTATACTCGGGGTTCGGACCAAATTACGTTTATTCATTCACCCACGAACCCAAATATACAATTAGTTTCAAAATCTGACCCCAATTCGAGGTAAAAATTCAATTTTTACAAAATTCCCTAATTCTACCCAAACCCTTAATTTTTACCATGAAAATTCTTAGTTTTTGATTTAAAAGTGATAAAAAACAATAAAGAATTGAAAAAGTAAAGTTTAGAATTGATTACCTATGACTTGGGGATGATATTGGGTGAAGAAATTCGCTCCTAGGGGTGTGGGGTTCGAAAATATGAAGAAGAAGAACGTATGCCCGTTTTTTAAAAGAGTTTATATACGCCTGGGCCAGGCTTCTATACGTTCGCGACTGAGGGACCGTGTTCGCGTAGTGTCCAGGCCCTCAGACCTATGCGTTCGCGTCCTAAGGTCTGCGTTCGCGGAGCTTTATCTCCCTGGGCTCTCCGCGTTCGTGTGGTACACTGTGCTTTCGCATAGCACAATTGGCCTCCCCTCCCCTAGGTCCCAGCTGCACTATGCGTTCGCACCTGGGGGAGTGCGTTCGCATAGATAAAAATGACCCCCCACCTAATTTACTCTGTGAGTTCGCATTCATAGGGGTGCGAACGCAATACATTAAATAGTTGTGCACCAGAAACAACAAAGACAACAGAAAATTTAAGTGCAAAAACATCCTGTGGGCTATCCGAAACTCATCCGAGCCCTCGGGGCTCTAAACAAAACATGCACGTAAGTCTAAAAACATCATACGGACTTGCTCGTGCGATCAAATCATGAAAATAACATGTAAAACTATGAATTAAACCTCAAAACTCATCATTTTCCTCAAGAACACTTAAAGTTCATAACTTTTCAACCGATGCCCGATTCACGTCAAATAAATTTCGTTTTTCACCAAATTTCACAGTTAACCTTTAAATACTATAGAAAATCTGTAGCGGGCTCCGGAACCAAAATACGGGCCCGATACCAATGGTTTCAAAAAATAATTCTTTTCTTTATTTTATTAATATTTCAGCAAAACAATTTGTTTCAAAAATTGATTTCTAAGGCTTGGGACCTCAGAATTCATTTCGGGCATATGCCGGAGTCCCATATTTTACTGTGGACCTCTCGGGATTGTCAGAACACGGATCCGGGTCCGTTTACTCGAAATGTTGACAAAAGTCAACTATAATCAAATTTTAACTCTAGAAATTATTATTTCACATATTTTCACATAAAAGCTTTCCGGTTTCACGCTCGGACTGCACACACAAATCGAGGTATTTAAAATTAATATTTTTAGGGCTATTAAGCCTAGAACGGAGTCTAAATTCATAAAATGACCCCTTGGGTCATCACACTTTTGGTTCTTTCCCTATGGTTCAAACAACCATCTCTGTCTTGCCAGACTAATAATAATCCTGATCATCACAAATCATCCCAATAAAATGTGTATTATCATGAGTTGGGAGCGGATTGTTTGTGATATTAGGAGTATCCTCATTGTTTTTTACCACAATTTCCTTTGCTTCAATCAAAATTTCAATGGCTTTATTTAATGTCCAACAGTTTTCAGTACTATGACCTTGGGTGTTAGAGTGATACTCACATCTTGCATTGGAGTCAAAACCTTTTGAATTTGGATTCACATAATGCGGCATGATAGGTTCAATCAACTTCAACTGCATCAACTTTCGAAATAGGCTTGTATACAATTCTCCAATTGGGGTGAATTCTTTCTTTGGCTCCTGTTCTCTCACATATTCCTGTCGGGGATAAGGATTATATGGCGCCTGAAAATTCGACCGGAGTTGACAGGAGCCTTGTGGAATCGGTGCCCGCCATTGTTGGTTATTGAGAGGCCTAACATAAGCCTGAGCATTACACCCTGTGTATTGTTGCGGGGAAACGGAGTATAGAGGGCCCTGAGGTGGATAGAAATGTTGAGGAAAATTGGATTGTCCTTGTGGGAATTGAATGTAAGAAAGAGCTATTACTCTTTGAACTCCCCCGAAACCAGATGCCATCATGGATCCTTCCTCTTTCTTTTTTCGATTTTCGAAACTGTCTGACCCGCTTTAAATTGCTTGCGTGGTCGCCTTAAGGGCTGCCTGACTTACAATTTTGCCCGATTTCATGCCATTCTCAACTATTTCACCAATCTTAATCGCCCCAGCGAAAGGTTTACCAATAGCGGCCAACATGTAATGGAGGTAATCAGGATCCTGAGCTTGGAGAAAATAGTCAATGATTTCTGCCTCTTTCATTGGTGGTTTGACCCTAGCTACCTGCTCTCTCCACTTGATTTCATATTATCTAAAGCTTTCTATTGGTTTATTCTTTATGTTGACGAGAGAGGAACAATCTGGAACTATATCAATATTATACTGAAACTGTTGGACAAAATCTTGAGCCATGTCGTTCCAAACATGCCAGTGAGAGATGTCTTGATCTATGAACCACTCTGATGCAGTTCCTGTCAAACATTCCCCAAAATAAGCCAGGAGTAATTCTTCTTTGCCTCCTGCTCCCCTTAATTGGTTACAATACCTCTTCAAATGGGCGATGGGATCACCATGCCCGTCATACTTGTCAAGCTTGGGGGTCTTGAAACCGGGTGGCAAATGGACATGGGGAAACATGCANTGAAACTGTTGGACAAAATCTTGAGCCATGTCGTTCCAAACATGCCAGTGAGAGATGTCTTGATCTATGAACCACTCTGATGCAGTTCCTGTCAAACATTCCCCAAAATAAGCCAGGAGTAATTCTTCTTTGCCTCCTGCTCCCCTTAATTGGTTACAATACCTCTTCAAATAGGCAACAGGATCACCATGCTCATCATACTTGTCAAACTTGGGGTTCTTGAAACCGGATGGCAAATGGACATGGGGGAACATGCAAAGATCGTTAAATGACACACGCTTGTGGCTTCCCAAACCCTATATGTTTCTCATGGTTTGTTCCAAGCTCTTCATTTTTCTAGTCGTTTCCTTTTGATACATATTTTTGTCAGGCTTTTCGGTCTCAACTGGGAACATGTTCTGAGTAGTATGCTTGAATGAATCTGGAACCTTGAAAGTCAGTTCTGGAGAGTAATGTTGGGCATCATCAGCATTCAGTTATGGATCATTGTTAGACTTCTGAGCAAGATCCAGTTGAGGAACAGTGAAAGTAGGGACAATGGGTACAATAGGTGGGTCATTTCTGAGGGGTACGATTGGAGGATGTGGAACAGAGGTATTGGGGATAGTGGGAAGGTTAATGCTCAGACTGAATCCAGGTTGGTACAATGGGTTATTTGTTATGGGGATGGGCACTTGAGTTGCAACTGACACATTATGAAGATTATTCGAAGGCCCTATAGGTAGTAGGGGAGGTGCCTGTCCGTTCACCCAAGCTTGGTACATCTCAGCCAACTGTTGTTTCAACACTCTTACTTCTTCAACCAGTCCCGTACCTTATTCGACCAATTTTCCATGGACATCATCATTATCTGACTCATTCTCACTGTTGTATGCCATTCTACTTTTTCCTTTTGATCTCGTGTTGTAAGGGTGAGTCGCCCGTTTGAACCACAAACCAACCACCTCTGTTTAATTATATATTAAGATGACAAACAACAAACATGTTAGAATTAGGCATTTTGCAGATATTAATCACACATTGTATATTATGCACGTAATGCCATTCTCCTTTCTAAAATGATCTTGTAGGGATTCATGCTTCATCCCGGCTTATTGATTTATTTCCTCCAGAGTTTAATGCTTTTTTCTTTCCTCGCTTTTTCTCAATCAATTTTTTTATTGATTATGGCTATGATCACATCCTATGAGGATTGCCTACATATCATGATACCACATGAATCAGACCATTACGTAGTTCAGGAAAATCAGGAATAAAATAAATCAACTTACTCTTACTCTTATTCAGACCATGAATGCTCCTAACAAAGATAATATGTCTTTGGATTTCTAAGTCTTTTTTTCTAGAAAGACTTCTAAAGAAGAAAGAAAATATTTTTTGGATTTTGATTTTTTTTTGGGAATTTTCGAAAGAAAAACTTCTAAAGAAGAAAGAACATATTTTGGATTTTGAACTTTTATTTTGAATTTATAAAAGAAACGACTTCTAGATAAAAAGAAAATATTTTTAAAATTTTGATTTTGTTTTTAAATTTTCGTAAGAAAAACTTCTGAAGAAGAACGAAAATATTTTGGGATTTTGAGAAGAAATTAAAAGAAAATATTTTTGAATTTTTGAAAAGTGGGGGCCGAACTCGATGAAGGTCGCCTATGTATCTCACATTCGGTGAGAATCAGAACCGCATAGTTTGGTAAATATTTCAGGAATAGGATGACACTTAAAAAAAACAGGCTTATAATAATCCTTTTGGGGTAAAATTTTGACAAGGGTTTTGGATTTTTCAAGTACCGGGATTTTTTTAATATCGATTTAATTTTCTCTCTCTTGTTTTCTTCCTTCTAGTTTTCCCTCAATTTTTTTATATTTTTATTTTTTAAACCGGTCAACATGCACAAACCGAATCAAACATAATGCACAAGTAGCACATAAGATGCATCAGGATGGTCATGTAATTCTTGGGTACACCTGTCCTAGACGGACCCAACCTCTGTGTTAAGTCCCCAAAGTCAAATACACATGATGCAAACAAACGTTCCTACTAGTGATCTGGCATGAGGCTATGTTATTCTAGGTTTAAATCCTAGGGGGAGTGTTCTAGACCTGACTTACCCAAGCGGACAACTCGAACCGGGGGGCGGG
>ML375101.1:21871-37745 GCA_005239525.1 Nicotiana knightiana
TCTTCCTTATTTTGGGGGACAATGTACCGGGAGCATGAAAGTCTATCCGGCCTAGTTATTAACCCAGCCTCGTTCTAACTAGTATGACCTATAACAGAAAAGTGGGCCACGCGCACGTGCGCACCATAAATTCAGAAGACTCAAAAGGGAGGCATATGAAGACAGTTTAATACAATTCAAATAATATCAAAGCGATAAATTAGTGGCAATTAGCACATTAGGACCAACAAATATAATAACATCAAATCAATAAAGCCATGTATAAATCACATTACAAGCTCGAATTTTGAACCCTGAACCAGAAGTTCTGGGTTCTTGTCCCCAGTAGAGTCGCCAGAGTTGTCACACGTTTTTTCCCGAGGGGCAAAATGGGATAATGGAGTTTTTCCAATTTAAGTGACATTATCGAAATGGGATTATTTAATTAAATTCAGAGTCACCACTTGGAATAGTTTATGGTGTCCCAAGTCACTGATTTATTTTAAATCCCCAAAATAAGGAAGATTGACTCTATTTAAAGTCTACGAAACCGGAAGACCGGGTAAGGAACTCTGTTAATCCGGGAGAAGGTGTTAGGCATTCATGAGTTCCGTGATTTTAGCACGGTCTCTTTAATCATACATGGCTTAATTAAATTGTTTAATTATGTGTTTTAAAGCCGGTGCACGTTTTACCTTTTACCGCTTTTAATTACTCGATTATTCGTGATTATGGAATTATCTCTAAATGATTCACGCGTACGTGTGCTCATTTTACTTAGTGCGCTATAAATCATGTCACGCGTACGTGTATATAATTTAATATAACTTAATTAATATTAAAATTATTTGGTCAAAGTCACGTGAACATTTACCTTAGTTTTATTTTCAAAATCGGCGCTTAAATCATGTCACGCATACGTGTACACAATTTATCACGCTTTATTAATCTTAAGAATGTTTGGCCGAAGTTGCGGGAACGCATACCTCGATTTATTTTGAAAATCATAATTATGTCCCGTGAACGTGTACACAATCACGATGATAGATTAAGTCGCGCCTAAATCATTTTCTACGAATATTCATTATTAAATCGTACTCGTGTCACGCGAACGTGTATACAATTAATAACGGAAAGTATAGTCCTAGACGCCTATTTTCCAACAAAGTGAACTTGTCGCAGTTTAGATATTCATATGAATTTTGCTTGCGCGGCTTTTATTCGAATTCAGCAAAATTTCTTCAAAACAACAATTCTTTCAGTATTACGATTAAAAGAAAGAGGTAGTAATTATTAAGAGATTCAAAATATTCCTCCACAAAGCTTATTGTTGACATATGTTATCTAAATAAAGAATTTTGTTATAAGTTAGGAACTATAGAGACAGAAACTTGGAAACATGAATGAATAATTTAATCAAATTACACCTCCATCCCAGATTAGTATTTTATATTGACGATCAAATTATTACAATCATTAATTTAATCTTTATCCGAGCAGGATTATACTTTGCTAAGCTCACATAGAGGGAACTAAACTTGAAGTAAGAATAAAAATTTAAAAAGACAAGGAAAGAGTAGAAGAACCTGCTGGGGAGCGTTTGTTACGACCCTAAATCAAAAATAAGTCGTGATGGCGCCTATTGTGAAACTAGGCTAGCCAACTACTTAGAGTAACATTTAAGGCCTTCCGTTTAAAACCATAAGTCGAAATATTTCATTTAGGATTCCTGTTTAAAACATAATTAACAGCAATAATACCAAAAAGAATCAAGTCAAACCCCGTCCCCAACACACGGAATCAACTATCATGAGCATCTAAAGAGGTAAATACAATGTCGGATACATGCCTCTAATAATACAATCTAGGAGATACTAGAAATGTATGAACTAAGAAGGGAAAAAAGGGAATCCGTGGACGTCGAGCAACTACCTCTATTCTCGATCATACTCCGCGCAAGGAAGAAATCAGCTACCGCTCAGATCTGGTACCTGGATCTGCACACAAAGGTGCATGGAGTAACGTGAGTACGCCAACTCAGTAAGTAACAACCGTAACTAAAGGCTTGAGTGTAGTGACGAGCATTTAAAAGTGATAATTTCATAAAACATGGTGCTAGTGAAAACAAATAGAGTAATTCAAAAGTCTACATTGACCAAATACTTTGCAAACTCCAGTCTTTCCATTTAAACTTGCATAAAACATTAACTCAACGATTACTAAGGTGACTCAGTGTAAACATGAGAGAAAAACAATGATCTCACAAATAATAGCCTCTCGGGCTCAGTAACACTCATAAATAAGGTCTCTCAGTCACTAGTGACTCCACTAGCACCAGTAAATGCTCAAACTCAGCCCCCTCACTCAACAGGTACCATGAATACACATAACCTCTGCGGCGTGCAGCCTGATCCACATAATATACGATGTGGCGTGCAGCCCAATTCAAGTAACAGTCGACTGCGCTCAGTGGGGTGTACAGACTTCGGAGGGGACCCTACAGTCCAAGCGCTATATTGTTGCGGCGTGTAGCCCGATCCATATAATATCTGTTGCAGCGTGCAGCCCGATCCATAACTATCCTCACAAACTCGGCTCACGGTCTCATCAGTCATCCTCACCAGCCACTCGGGCAACTCATCTCAACTCACGGGACTCAGCCCAAAGTACCTCACAACATTCTAAAATAGTATGATAACATTAATAACAACATCAGGTATAAAGCATGAGTGAGTTCAGACTTTTCTATAAAAATAGTGTGAGAATAGGGGGAAAATACCCTTGAGGGCCTAAACAGGTCGGCACGAGACCCAAACATGGCCTACATCCCTTAATAAAGTATAAGTCTAAAACATACAGGATATCATAAGGTTTTAAATCAAACACACGGCTTAATAGTCGCTACGGGACGGACCAAGTCATAATCCCTATCGGTTCACACCCACACGCTCGTCATTTAGCATGTGCGTCACCTCAATTATCACAATGCAAAATACCGGGGTTTCATACCCTCAGGTCTAGAGTTACAATCGTTACTTACCTCAAACCGGCCCGAAAATTACTCCGCGATGCTCTTGCCCCTAAAATAGGCTCTCAAATGCTCTGAGTCTATCAAAATCAGATTAATAACATCAAAATATGCTAGGGGGACGAGACCCATTCGAAAATTATCAAAATTAGGCACAAATCCCGAAGTTGGCCAAACACGAACCCCAGGCCATGGTCTCGGAATTCGATAAAAATCACAAAACCGGAACCCTTATCCTCCCACGACTCTATACATATACAGAACATCAAAATCAGACCACAATTTCCCCTTCAATTGCTCAATTAAAGTCTCCAATTTTCCATGCCCTTACTTCACCAATTTCGGGTTTAAATCCACCAATTCCAGGTTTAATCACTTATAAATCAACATAGAATCGTGTTATAAAGTCAAAAATCTTACCTCCAAGCGTTTCTCTTCGATTCCCTCTTAAATCCTTCTCAAAAGCTTCAAAAATCGCTCAACAATGGTGAAAAATGGCTAAAGGTTGGGGATGTGGCCTTTTAAATATACTACCCTGTTAACCCTTCGCGAACGCGGCCCAATGCACGCGTTCG
Source organism: Nicotiana knightiana (assembly GCA_005239525.1). Lineage (NCBI taxonomy): Eukaryota > Viridiplantae > Streptophyta > Magnoliopsida > Solanales > Solanaceae > Nicotiana > Nicotiana knightiana. The sequence continues at coordinate 25,454 of ML375101.1, forward strand.
CATAGCACAATCCAACAGGCCCCCTCAAATCCCCTACACGAACGCACTAACAGCCACGCGAACGCGGATCCTTTCCAGCTCATACCTACGCGAACGCGAACCCCATCTCACGAACGCGTAGGCTAAATACCCGGGGTCCTCCAACAGTCCACCATGCTACGCAGATGCAACCCCCTGAGCGCGAAAGCATAGTGTATCACCCCCAAGCCTCCGTGTTCGCACACACCCTTCGCGAATGCATATAACAAAAGGGCCCTCTTCCACAAACTCACTCTATGCGAACGCGAGCCCCCCTCTGCGAATGCATAGAGTAAATATCTGCAAAAAGAACACCAGCAAAACAGTTATCCCAAAATTCCAAAAATTGACCTGTTTGCCACCCGAAATTCACCCGAGACCCTCGAGATCTCAACCAAACATACCAACACATCCCATAACCTTATTCAAACTTAGTCGAGCCCTCAAAACACCAAAAAACAACGTAGAAACACCAAATTCACCTCGGTAAGCCTATGAACTTTGAAACTTCTAAATTTCGCCAATGATGCCGAAACTAGCCAAAACATGTCCGATTGACCTGAAATTTGCATACATGTCCAAATTAACCCTACGAAACTGTTCCAACTTCCGGAATTCCATTCCAACTCCGATAGCTAATTTTCCACTACCGACCGAAAATCGCCAAAAACTCAACTTTGCCATAGCCTAATTCTACTCTGGACCTCAAAACCACATTCCGAACACACTCCTAATACCCAAATCACCTAACGAAGCTATCCGAGCCATAAAATTCAAATTCCGAGGTCGTTTACCAATAAGTCAACTCTCAATTGACTTTTTCCACTATTAAGCCAATTTAGGAGACTAAGTGTCTCAATTCTCACCACGACCACTCCGAACCCAAACCAACCGACCCCAACACATCATAAACAAAGTAAAAAATGCATGACAAGGCAGAAACAGGAATAACGGGGCTAATTCCACAGAACGAAGGCCGGGTCGATACATTCTCCCCCTCTTAAACAAATGTTCGTCCTATAACGGGTCTAGAAACATGCCTGGAGTCTCAAACAAGTGAGGATATCTGTTACGCGTCTCCCGCTCGATCTCCCAAGTGGCCTCCTCCACTGGCTGCCCTCTCCACTGCACCTTCACTGAAGCTATATCCTTAGATCTCAACCTTCTGACATGACGACCCAAAATAGCCATTGGCTCTACCTCATATGACATATCACCATCGAGTTGAACCATGCTGAAGTCCAAAACATGATTTGGGTCACCAATATACTTCCAAAGCATCGAAACATGGAACACCGGATGAATACTCGATAAGCTAGGTGGAAAAACAAGTCTATAAGCCACCTCTCCAATCCTCTAAAGCACATCAAACAGCCCAATGAACCGGGGACTCAGTTTGCCCCTCTTACCGAACCTCATAACACCCTTCATGGGCGACACCTTCAGCAGTACCTTCTCTCCCTCCATGAAAGACACATCCCGGACCTTCTGTTCCGCATAACTCTTCTGCCTAGACTGCCCTATGCGAAATCGCTCCTGAATCAACTTTACCTTATCCAACGCATCCTGAACCAAGTCTGTGCCCAATAGCCTAGACTCGCCCGACTCAAACCAAACAACCAGAGATCTACACTTCCTACCATATAGAGCCTCATATGGAGCCATCTGGACACTCGACTGATAGCTATTATTATATGCAAACTCCGCGAGTGGCAGAAACTGGTCCCATGAACCCCCAAAATTAATGACACATGCACGCAACATGTCCTCCAAAATCTGAATAGTACGCTCTATCTGCCCGTCGGTCTGAGGATGAAATGTTGTGCTCAACTCAACCTGAGTACCCAACTCTCTCTGCACGACCCTCCAGAACTGAGATGTGAACTGAGTACCTATGTCGGAAATGATAGAAACTGGAATCCCATGTAAATCAGACAATCTCCCTGATATAAATATCAGCTAACCGCTCCGAAGAATAAGTAGTGCCAACATGAATGAAGTGCGCGGACTTGGTCAGTCGATCCACAATAACCCATACATCATCAAACCTCCTCGAAGTCCATGGAAGCCTAACGACAAAGTCCATGGTGATCCGCTCCCACTTCCACTCCGGAATATCTAACATCTGATACAATCCACCCGATCTCTGGTGCTCATACTTAACCTGCTGACAGTTGAGACACTGAGCCACGAACTCAACAATATCCCTCTTCATCCGCCTCCACCAATAATGGTGTCTCAAATCCTAATACATCTTCGTGGCACCCGGATGGATGGAATACCGCGAGCTATGGCCTCTACTAGAATCAACTCTCGAAGACCATCCACATTGGGCATGCAAATCCAACCCTGCATCCTCATGACCCCATCATCACCAATAACCACATCCCTAGTATCACCTCGACGGACCCTGTCCTGAAGAACGAGCAAGTGTGGATCATCATGCTGGCGTGCTCTAATCTGATCATAAAAGGACGCCTTGGAGGATACACAAGACAATACTCGTGGGAGCTTTGATAGATCCAATCTCACCAACTGAATCGTCAAAGCCTGAGCATTAAGTTCTAAAGGTCGCTTTGCTACTGGAAGGTAGGCTAGACTCCCCAAACTCTCTGCTCTGCAACTCAGGGCATCGGTCACTACATTGGCCTTCCCCCGATGATATAGAATAGTGAGGTTATAATCTTTGAGAAGCTCCAACCATCTCCTCTGACGCAAATTCAGATCCTTCTTCTTAAGCAGATGCTCCAAACTACGGTGATTAGTGAATCTCACAATGTACTCCAAATAAATAATGGTGCCAAATCATCAAGGCGTGGACAATGGCTGCTAGCTCAAGATCATGCACTGGATAATTCTTCTCGTGTACCTTCAACTGTCTGGACGCGTAGGAAATCACCCTACCGTCCTGCATCAATACGGCTCCAAGGCCAACTCTCGAGGCATCATAGAAGACTATATAAGAACCTGAACCCATAGGCAAAACCAACACCGGAGTTGTAGTCAAAGCTGACTTGAGCTTATGAAAGATCTCCTCACACTCCTCAGTCCACCTGAACGGAGCACCCTTCTGGGTCAGTCTGGTCATATGTGCTGCAATAGATGAAAATCCCTCTACAAAACAGCGATAGTACCCTGCCAGACCAAGGAAACTGCGGATTTCGGTAGCTGATGACGGTCTAGGCCAACTCTGCACCACCTCCACCTTCTTCAGATCTATCTTGATCCCATCAGAAGACACCATATGGCCCAAGAATGCCACTGAGCCAAGCCAGAATTCACATTTCAAAAATTTTGCATAGCACCTCTTCTCCCTTAGTCCATAGCACGATCCTCAAATGCTGCTCATGATCCTCCCGAGATCGGGAATACACCAAGATGTTGTCAATAAACACGATGACGAAGGAGCCAAGATAAGGCCGGAACATACTGTGCATCAAATGCATAAAGGCTGCTGGGGCATTGGTCAGTCCGAATGACATAACAAGAAACTCATAATGACCATATCTAGGCCTGAAGGCAGTCTTTGGGATGTCGGGCACCCGAATCCTCAACTGATGATAGCCAGAACACAAGTCAATCTTGGAAAATACCCTGACACCCTATAAATGATCAAACAAGTCATCTATGCGAGGCAAGGGATACCGATTCTTCACTATAACCTTGTCCAGCTGCCGATAATCAATACACATACACATAGAACCATCCTTCTTCTTTACAAACAACACTGGTAAACCCCAAGGTGACACACTAGGCCGAATGAACCCCTTATCTAGGAGTTCCTGAAGCTGCTCCTTTAATTCATTCAACTCCGCTGGTGCCATACGATAAGGTGGAATGGAAATAGGCTGAGTGCCTGGCACCAGATCAATACCAAAATCAATGTCTCTGTCAGGTGGCATGCCTGGAAGGTCTGCAGGAAACACGTACGGAAAATCACGGACCACATGAACAGAATCAGTAGCGGGAGTCTCCCCACTGACATCCCTCACAAAAGACAAATACAATAAACATCCCTTCTCAACCATACGCTGAGCCTTCAGGTAAGCAATCATCCTGCTAGGCACATACTCAGAAGAACCCCTCCACTCAACCCTCGAAACTCCAGGCACAACCAAGGTCACAGTCTTAGCGTGAAAATCAAGAACAACATGACACGTAGATAGCCAATACATGCCCAATATCACATCAAAATCAACCATGCTGAGTAACAATAGGTCCATTCGGGTCTCCAGACCCCCAATGGATACCACACACGATCGATACACATGGTCCACAACAATAGTATCGCCCACCGGAGTCGATACATGAACAGACGTAACTAAGGACTCACGAGACATATCCAGAAAATGGGCAAAATATGACGAAAAATATGAATATGTGGAACCAGGGTCAAATAAGGCCAAAGCATCTCGGTGACAGACTGAGATAATACCTGTGATCACTGCATCGGAGGACATAGCATCTGGCCTAGCTGGGAGTGCATAGATACGAGCCTGACCTCTACTTGCTCGACCTCACCCTCTAGGGCGGCCTCTAGCTGACTGACTCCCACATCTTGCTGCCTGGGTGGGTGGTGAAGTAAATGGAGCTGAAGTCGAAGGCTGGCTCCTAGACTAAGATGGACCTCTAATAAGATGAGGCCACTGCCTCCTCATGTGCCCGAACTCTCCGCACTCATAACAACTCCCTGGTGCAGGAGACAGGGACTGAAGGGAACCCCCGGAACCAGAATAACCACCAGAAGAACCATGCACGAAGTAACCTGAATAGATGGTGCTCGATATGAACTCTGAGCTGGAAGAACGCTGAATGAAGAACGACCTGGATGAGAACTGCGAGGACCCTACCCCGAGAAGGCACCACTAAAAGCTGGGCGAACTAGCGAAGGAGGCCTAAATAGGCAGCCTCTACTGTGGTGAAACATCCCTATGGAAGGAGCACCACTACAACTGCCAGATCCACGAGGCTTCTTGGCCTCCCCCTCCTCTCGCTCCTAGCGGTGAACTGACTCAATATCTCAAGCAATCTCAACAACCTGCTCGAAGGTAACACCTGATACTCTCTCCCTAGTCATCAAAATACAAAGCTGATAAGTGAGGCCATCCACGAAGATCCTAATACTCTCCTTATCAGTAGGGACCAACTCGGTGGCATGACGAGCCAACTCTAAAAACCGCATCTCATACTGTGTCATTGATAGCTGCCCCTGATGCAGCTGCTCAAACTGTCTGCGCTGCTCCTCCTTGTGAGACTAGGGAACATACTTCTCCAAGAAGATAGTGGAGAACTGCTGCCAGGTTAGGGGTGCTACAATAACGGGCCTACGTCTCTCGAAAGACTCCCACAAAGTAAAAGTAGCCCCAGAAAATTGAAAAGTAGCAAACAAGACCCCACTAGTCTCCATAATCCCTGCAGTACGAAACATCCTCTGACACTTGTCCAGAAAACCCTGGGTACCCTTGCCCTCAGCACCACTGAATTTCGTAGGCTGAAGTCTACTAAACCTTTCTATCATGTGTTGCTCATCATCTGGCATAGCTAGAACCACGAAATCATGAACTGGAGCAACCGGCTGGGCTGGAACTGCCCCCGATGTTTGAAGGCCCTGAGTAACCTGCTTAGGTGTCCGGGCAGCTGGAGTCTGAGTGCCTCCCCTGGCCTGAGAGGTGGAAGCAGTAGAAGATACAGAAACTGCCTGGGCAAGGCTGGTACATACGGTCAAGATCTGAGCCAGATCTCCTGAAGACCTGGAATAACAATGGGCACTGTCGGTGCCTGGGCCTGTTCCGTTGGAATATCTACGGCGGGAACCTGATCCTGAACGTTAGGTGGATCCACTAGTACTGCCCCGGCTATTGTACAGGCTGGTCCCCTACCTCTACCACGGCCTCGACTGCGGCCTCGGCCCCTCGTTGGTCTACGTGGTGTCTGGTCACCCTAATCGGTAGTGCGTGTCCTCACCATCTGTGAGAGAATGAAACAATAGAAGTTAAGATTTCCATAATCAACAGAATGGCACAACATAATTCAAGAAAATGAGATTTTTCCTATGGGTTCTGTAGCCTCTCAAAGATAAGTACATACGTCTTCATACCGATCCGCAAGACTCTACTAAACATGCTCATGACCGTCGAGTCCCATGTAACCTAGGCTTGTTACCAACTTGTCACGACCCCAAATCAGAAATAGGCCGTGATGGGCGCCTATCGTGAAACTAGGCTAGCCAACTACTTAGAGTAACATATAAGGCCTTCCGTTTAAAACCATAAGTCGAAATATTTCATTTAGGATTCCTGTTTAAAACATAATTAACAACAATAAAACCATAAAGAATCAAGTCAAACCCTGGCCCCAACACCCGGAATCAAATATCATGAGAATATAAAGAGGTAAATACATACAATCTAGGAGGTACTAGAAATCTATGAGCTAAGAATAGAAAGAAGGCAAGTTGTGGATGTCGAGCAGCTATCTCTATCCTCTATCAGACTCCGCGCAAGGGAGAAATCAGCTAGCGCTCAGGTCTGGTACCTGGATCTGCCCAAAAAGTTGCATGGAGTAACGTGAGTACGCTAACTCAATAAGTAACAACCGTACCTAAAGGCTTGAGTGCAATGACGAGCATTTAAAAGTCATAATTTCATAAAACACGTGCTAGTGAAAACAAATAGAGTAATTCAAAAGTCTACATTTACCAAATACTTTGCAAACTCCAGTCTTTCCATTTAAACTTGCATAAAACATTAACTCAACGATTACTAAGGTGACTCAGTGTAAAGATGAGTGAAAAACAATTATCTCACAAATAATAGCCTCTCGGGCTCAGTATCACTCATAAATAAGGTCTCTCAGTCACTCGTGACTCCACTAGCACTAGTAAATTCTCACACTCAGCCCCCTCACTCAACAGGTACCATGAATACACATAATCGTTGTGGCGTGCAGCCCAATCCACACAATGTACGCTAGAGCATGCAACGCGATCCAAGTAATAGTCGACTGCACTCACTGGGGGTGTACAGACTTCGGAGGGGCTCCTAACTATCCTCACAAACTCGACTCTCGGCGTTAATCTGTCATCCTCACAAGCCACTCGGGCAACTTATCTCAACTCATAGGACTCAGCCCAAAGTACCTCACAGCATTGTAAAATAGTATGATAACATTGATAACAACATCAGGTATAAAGCATGATTGAGTACATAATTTTTCTATCAAAATAGTGTGAGAATAGTGGAAAATACCCCTGAGGGTCTAAACAGGTCGGCACGAGGCGCCAAACATGGCGTACATCCCATAATAAATTATAAGTCTAAAAAATACAGGATATCATAAGGTTTCAAATCAAACACGCGGCTTATTAGTCGCTACAGAACGAACCAAATCACAATCCTTATCGGAGCACGCCCACACGCTTGTCACTTAGCATGTGCGTCACCTCAATTATCAAAACAGTGCAAAGTACCGGGGTTTCATGCCCTCAGGTCTAGAGTTACAATCGTTACTTACCTCAAACCGGCCCAAAAACTACTCTGTGATGCTCTTTCCCATCGAATCGGCTCCCAAATGCTTCGAGTCTATCAAAATCAGATTAATAACATCAAAATATTCTAGGGGGACGAGACCCATTCAAAAATTATCAAAATTAGGCACAAATCCCGAAATTGACCAAATCCGACCCCCAGGACCACGTCTCGTAATTCGATAAAAATTACAAAATTGATATCCTTTTCCTCCCACGAGTCTGTACATACAAAGAACATCAAAATCGTACCACAACTGCCCCTTCAATTACTCAATTAAAGTCTCCAATTTTTCATGCCCTAACTTCCCCAATTTTGGGTTTAAATCCACTAATTTCAAGTTTAATCACTTAGAAATCAACATAGAATCGAGTTATGAAGTCAAAAATCTTACCTTCAAGCGTTTCTCTTCGATTCCCTCTTAAATCCTTCTCAAAAGCTTAAAAAATCGTTCAACAATGGTGAAAAATGGCTAAGGTCGCGGATGTGGCCTTTTAAATATACTGCCCAGTTAACCCTTCGCGAACGCGGCCCAATGCACGCGTTCACCTAGCACAATCCAACAGGCCCCCTCAAATCCCCTACGTGAATGCACCAACATCCACGCGAACACGGATCCTCTCCAGCTCATACCTACGCGAACACAAACTCATCTCACGAACGCGTAGGCCAAATCCCTGGGGTCCTTTAACAGTCAACCATACTACGTGGACGCAACTCCCTGAGCGCGAATGCATAGTGTACCACCCCCAAGCCTCCGCGTTCGCACACACCCCTTCGCGAACGCATATCACAAAAGGTCCCTCTTCCACAAGTCACTCTATGAGAATGTGATCCCCCTTCCGCGAACCATAGAGTAAATCTCTACAGCAAGAGCACCAGCAAAACAGCTATCCCAAAATTCCAAAAATCGATCCGTTAACCACCCAAAATTCACCGGAGATCCTCGGGATCTCAACCAAACATACCAACACATCCCATAACTTTATTCAAACTTAGTTGAGCCCTCGAAACACCAAAAACAACGCAAAAACACCAAATTCACCTCGGATTCAAGCCTATGAACTTTGAAACCTCTAAATTTCGTCAATGATGCCGAAACCACCCAAACCACGTCTGACCTAAAAATTTTCATACATGTCCAAAAGGACCCTACGAACTTGTTCCAACTTCCAGAATTCCATTTTGACCCAGATAGCTAATTTTCCTCTGCAGACCAGAAATCGTCAAAAACTGAACTTCGCCATTTCAAGCCTAATTCTACTCCAGACCTCAAAACCACATTCCGAACACACTCATAAGATCCAAATCACCTAACGAAGCTATCCGGGCATAAATTTCACATTCCGAGGTTGTTTACCAATAAGTCAACTCCCGGTTGACTTTCTTCACTTTTAAACCAATTTAAGAGACTAAGTGTCTCAATTCTCACCACGACCACTCTGAACCCAAACCAACCAACCCCAACTCATCATAAACAGACTAAACAATGCATGACAAGGCAGAAACAGGAATGACAGGGCTAATTCCACGGAATGGTCGGCCGGGTTGTTACAGTTTTATAACTAGGTGGAATACGAAACACATCACTTTTATTAGCTTTCAAAGTGTACAAAGAAAGGCATGCTGAAGAAGATAACTGCGAAAAGATCCGCTAACAAAAGATGTCGGAACCTCGAAACTCGCCAGGAAAAGATCGTTGGAAAATTCGACTTGACCTCGATAAAAATTGTTGTTGTTTTGTGAAGAAAGAGAGGTTGTTTTCGAGCTGTTTTTGGTGAAAGAGAGTGGGATGTTGCAGCTGATTCTTTGGGAATTGGGGGGTGATGTCGCTGCTCTAAAAATGGGTGGAGGCTGAATTTTGTTTGTGTATGGGAGAGGAGTCTGTTGTTCCTTTCTTTATTTTTGTCCCTTTAGAGACTAGAAGTTTGAATGCTGCTAATTAATTCATCTTTGGCCTTGAGACCTTGGAGAAGAAAGGTTGGCTGCTCTTAGCCTTGTTTTTTGGTGAAGACGTTCTCTGCTTTTTTTCTCTTTGTTTAACAATTCTCCAATTCTGCCGCTGGTTTTATTTTTCGAGAAGAAGAGATGGTTTCCCCCCGTTTCTTTTTTTTTTTTTTTTTTTTTTTTTTTTTTTTTTTTTTTTTTTTCTTACTCCCTTTCTTTTTTTTTTTTTTTTTCCCCTTTTTTTTNTTGTGTTCGACTTTTTTGCATTTGTTTTCTTTTGTATTATATATAGATGTGTGTGTTAATGGTGAGATGAGTGGGGGAAGTGGGAAGTGATGGGTGAATATGAGGAAAACTGGAAGTGAGTGATATGAAGAGTGGGGAGTTAGGCTAGAAAAGTGGGGATAATGGGATTAGTAAAATAAAAATACAAAAAGAATCAGATTTAAAAGAAAACTTTATCTACTACAGTTATTTTTTTTTAAAGATAAATTAAATTATAAAGATAAGAAGGCTGACCAAAAATTTCTTATATTAAATATTTACATATACTTTAAATGATACTAAGAAAGATTCTATAGCTTACTTATTAACATTATAATTAAAAGAAACCATATATATATATATATAATGTACATATATAGTTGTGAATTTTTATTTATATAAATAGAAATAAAATTTGTACTCTAAGAATGTGACTATTTATTTTATTTTCTTTCAAATAAAACCTTATAAGAGTAAGATAAAAGTTTTAAAACATCAAGATTAGACCTAAAAGAAGTATTTACACTAAAATAGTATAACATTTGAGTGTGGTAAAAAATTAGTTGTTCACAGTATCATTTTACGGGTAAATAGTTCTTCGGCCATAATAGGAAGTGGTGAGGTTAGGCTTAACTAATAGCAACTTTCATTAGAGTTGCGGAGAAATGATATTATGTGAAATCATTAGAAATTACCTCAAAGAAGTAGAGAGGGTGACTCTAAATTGTTTTAATATACAACATTGAGGTCGTGCCGGAAAGAGTGAGTTGCCGGAAATTTGCTTCCTCAACTTTAGGGTTGTGGGGAAGAACGAAGAAGGCCGGGGTGGGTGAAAATGAAAAAAAGAATTGTAGAAAATATAAAAATGAGTTTTTGATATGTGAAGGTGTGTGTAGAACACCTCCCACCATATGTGTGATTTTTCACTTAGAATGAGGTATTAAATTCAATGTGAGGGGGGTGGGGTGGCGGGGTAAAAGAGCGTCTGTTTAATTTAAGTGTTCAAACATGTTTTCTGAATAAGTTTAAGGAGACTTTATGTATTTTGCCTTTCAAATATGCATAAGAAGTACTCATGCATTCTATAGTTAATAATACTTGAAAAATGTTGAATAATCATCAGAGGCGGATCCAGGATTTTGGCAGGATAGGTGCACCATTAAGAAATGGTGGATTCAGAATATAAATTTTATGTGTTCAACCTTTAGTATTGCGTACCCATTGCACTTTTGGAATTATAAGTTCATTTTTTTAAATAGTAATTTTCTTACATCTATATAAATTTTCCATGTTGAAAATATTGAGATCAGTTGAACCAATTAACTATATGGTACATCATACACTGCCACTAGTTTTAATATAGTCATTTTGTTTGTTCATATAAGATTTTACAGCGACAAAAGAAGAATAGGAATTTCAATGTGTGAACATTTTGAAAGAATAAACCAAACAAAAAAAGAAATAAATAGAGAAAGTACTTAATTAATACGCAAAAAATAACACCAGACACGCCATCTGCCCTAGGCGTCTACTTTTAGAAAAAAAAAGGAAAACACAACAAAATCGACATAAGATTTGAACTCACAACCTCACCTAGAGAGGTATACTCAATAAACATCGCATCATATAATACTTTGAGTATAGGTGCACTCACATATATTTAAATATTTTTTTAAAAATATAATATTATTATACATGATTTAGGACGAGGAGCATGGGTTCACGTGCCCCATGGAACCCCCTAGATACTCTCCTGGGTGTTTTATGTTTAGTGGGGTTTAGGAAAAGAAAAGAAAATAAAAAATAAAAAAATACTTACCTGACGATTTTCCCCGACCGCACCCAGCTCCGCAGCTGTGGACGATGGGCAATCTCCGGGCCCAGGCCGCGGTAGTCCGCGCTCGCGGACCTGGGACAGAAACTTCCTTAATCACCGCGTCCAGGTCCGCGGTCACGGTTCGGCACTCCGATTTTTTTTTATGTTTTGTTCAATTTTTACCTCTCTGGGGTTCGCTTTTGACCCCGACTCCTCTCGATGTGCACAAATATTTCCCTGCACACTAATTGCCTGATTTGTATCGTTCACGTCAAATTCAACAACAAAACAAAAGAAGATCATGGGTTGCCTCCCAAGAAGCGCTTGATTTAACGTCACGGCATGACGAATTACACCAAATCGTGGGTTGCCTCCCAGGAAGCACCTGATTTAACGTCACGGGACGACACTGGCTTTAATCATCACTCCTCATTCGTGTACTGGGGCTCTTCTAATGTTACTACCACTCTATCCCCTTTTTCATCGGCCATTCCAAGATAATGTTTCAACCTCTGCCTATTCACCGTGAACTTGTTTGTCCCATCTTCTGATTCAATTTCCACAGCTCCACTTGAGAACATTTGCACTACTCTGAATAGTCCTGACTATGGGGACTTCAACTTACCCGGAAACAACCTCAATCTCGAGTTATATAGCAACACTAGATTTCCGGGTTTGAAGTTCCGATCCAAGATGTGCTTATCATGAATCAGTTTCATAT
>ML375103.1:0-37439 GCA_005239525.1 Nicotiana knightiana
CCCCAAAGATACCCCCAAAACTGACTCTTCATTTAGTCTATGTACTGGAAAACATGGCAGTTACTTTTAAAGATTGCGCCAACTTGTTCAAGAGATGTACATTCTCCAAAGGGGAGGTTCTTAGATATCTAAATCTAGTTGAAAATTTAGAAAATCATCAAAGAAAAGGAGATACTCTTTTCTTGATAAACGAAAGAAGTGCAGATAATACCCCATCCTCCCCTTCCCCAAAAAGAATGCTCTTCAAACAGCACGCAAGAGCTAAAATATGAATTAGAGTACAATTCTCTCTTTCCCTTAGATTTCACCTTTAGGCTACATACTCATGGAGCTCAAGCCACAAGGCAAACATGAAGCAAACTAGAAAAGCTAAAAAGAGAAACAGGACGGAAAGAGAAAAGCAGATACCAGAAGGCTAGGTGGAAAGAATGCCCTAGTTATCATACAATCAATTAATTAAATGAACCTGACATTAAGAATCTCAATTCTGTAAAACCTCACCTGCAGCAACCACAAGCTAAGCAAAGCTTCCAAGCAGAAGAAGGCAAATCCAATCAAATAAAAGATCTGCAAGAAGAAGAAGAGAAGGACAACACAAGAATATATCAAAAAGATAAGATCAAACAGCCTGATAAGCTAATACAGGCATTAACACTATATTCTCTTAGGAGTTTCAATTATCTAAAGAAAGCTTTTGATCCACTAAATCAAACAACAAACTAACTGCAATATGCAATGAGAATATCAAATGACAGTAATTCAAGTAAAAGTCAGTGCAAAAGTTAACTCAGACTCAATCTGTAATTAGAATTGAGAGCTTTTCCCCTATCCTTTTCACAATAATACTTGGAAGGGAAGTATCTACTACCCATGTAGGCATTCAAATGTTTTGAAGCGCCAAGAAAGCATTTAAACTGTTGGAATAAAACAAGCATTCCATCAGTTAGAATAAAACAAGCATTCAGTCAGTTGATATCAAGGCAATCTTTTAATGTATGCTAATATATATAGTGCCAGCACTCTAGAGTAACCATCCTGGTTTTACAACTGGAATTGAAACTATAGCGGTTACTGTTTGCAACTTTTTTTTTTGAGATGACTGTTTGCAACTTCCCCAAGAAGCAAGCCAGCTTTGGACCGCACAGAATCTGTTTGGAATACAACGCCCATGCCAATGGTTAAGAATGTGATGCTAAGTTCGACTTCAAGAAAGAGATAGAAAAAAGATGCAGAGCATGAGACGTGACCTTTGGCACTTATGTGGGCACTGCAGAATCAGAGGAATAGGAAAGAGCCTTTGAAGAGGTGCAAATATGATTTCGTACATTGAGGGATAGTCTTTTATTTTTTAGTCAATTTTGGTACCGAATGAGTTCCTGTTAGCATAAGTGATGAGTAACGTTCATAGAGAGCCACATTTTTGTGCAGGCTCTCTATATTTTATAGACGACATGTATGCAATTTGTTCACAACATCAATAAATTATTGTATCAAGAGACAACCGCAATCATAGTACACAAATTCATCATTTTAGAACTTTTTTTAACTTAATATTACTATGTAATTAAACTGAGAGGGTAACTTATTAGTTAATTAGTAAACCAAATATTGCCCCATGTACTGAAGTCATCCAATGGTTTGTGTAAGAACATTGGGGGAGTTCCAAATACGGCTTCTGTGCTCAATGTATCTACTTGCTCCTCTTCAATTTTTCCCTTCTCTTCTTGCTGAGTAGGGAGTTAGTAAAGGAGGTTAACTCAAATCAGAAATCCCTCAGCAAAATCTCATGCATAAATGTGCTATCTTTATATATAAATCAGGAGCCCCCTCTTACTTTGGGATGTGTTGGAAGATATGCTTCCCCTATCTGTGGGATACTCTTTTTTTTTTGTTTTTGAGAAGGTAACAGATTCCAATATATTGATAAAAGTAGTCCTAGCACAAAGATTGTGCTAAGTAACAAGTTACAAGACCCAAATTGACAAAAACCAATCTTGTAACAGCTACAAGGAGCCAATGAGGTCTACTAGAGACTCCTGTCCATGGGATACTCATTCTTTATTTAACCAAGAACGCAGAAACAGAATTCAGAAAAAGAGCAAATTGGTTTTATCATATATTGGTGAAGCCTTTAACTTAAAGTACTTCGAGGCCTCAAAAATAATACTCTACCTTCTTATCTACTCTTGACACCTAATATTCCTCATGGATTTCATTAATATCACATACCTAAGAAGCAGGTGCATGACGCAAACTTATTTTCATAATACCGCCAAGGGATAAGGGTGGGATAGATGGGATCCCTCCACTCTTAACGAGACGTCTTAGGTTCAAGCCTTGAGAATAGAGAAACCCCTAGAAGAGAGAGCTTCCCCCTTTAATGGGCCATATGCGGTACAAATTTGGATTAGTCGAGCTAATGGATACCGGAATACCAGATGGTTATACCACAAACAAACAAAAAAAGCCATAATAAATTACAACTGTGGAAGGTGCACTATTTTGTTTCAAACAAATGTGTCAAAGAATTTGTTAATTCTTTCCACTCAATAAGCAAAGAGCAATCAAGAATACACAACTTACCCCAACCAACAAATGGTCAGAGAAGACATCAATTGCTGCAAGGATACCCCTGGAATAAAGTAAAAAAGAAAGCAGAAACAATTAGTGAAAATATGGCAATGACAGTCCAAGGAAAGATGGAAAACCCCTGATAATAATCCACTTCATTTAACAGGCATCAATATTTCATCATCCCCTTATTCATGCTCATAAAGAGCATTTCGCACCATTCAAGACCAGCATAGCTCACTCAGTTCATTAAAAAAATCACATATCAGGGTACAACCAGCACTTTAAGGGGACAATTTGCTTTTATCTTTTTCGTATCAATATGGAACAAATATCCTTATCAAAAAAATTTGATATGCTACAAATGCAGGAAAACTGATGCACCAATGAGGGAAAAGGTAATCTGTTGGTCACAAAACTGAAGTATGTGCTTTTTATTGTGCCTGACACTAGGGGTTTCTTGAGATCTTCAACTCTTCTATCATCACCCTATGAACCAAAATATTTGAACAAACAAGGGGGAAAAGGCGACAAGGCAACTGCATCCAATTTAGCTGCTAACCCAGCTTCCTACGATAACGTATAATTTGAAATATATTTTCACCTAAAAAGTATATCCGTATATACTAAAAGGAAACTCTACTATGCTAAAACAGCCTATCAGAACTAGCAGCTTCTATCGAACATTTCACTCACCAGTGCAAGGTTAATGCACTAAAAATTAGAGAAGCAGAACTTACGTCAAGGATTTTCCGTGAAATACAATGGGAGGAGCAATAGCAGCAAGTATGCAAAATCCGATGTGAATCTGCACGTATAGAAACGTAAAAAGTAAATTACTAAAAATCAAATCCAGACATAAAATAGGCAGCATCTTTATCACTTTTGTTAGCAGAACGAACCAAGTAGAACATGAAAAACCAGCCAAACTTCAGTGCGCTGTCAGTCCTGCACATCACCACAAGCTCAGAGTAAAAAGTCAGTCAATGATGCGGAAATCAAAAACTAAGAAAAACAACTGACGGGATATTTTCTTAAGGGGATTATGAAAAGATAGTGAAACAACACTAGATACCTCATCGCGTTATACAGAGGCCTGTACCACAAAATGTACGAAAGGGGACATCCCATTAAAGCATATATTATAGCCAGGAAAAAGATTTTAACACCTAGATAAATCAAAGAACTAGATAATGTCAGAAGAATTGAACTCGAATTTTTTTTAAACCTTTAAACCAATAAAAGAGAATGCCATATAAGCAGCAGCAAAGAGAGAATAAAACTCACCACCACCCCTAATCCAACAGATAGTCACGGCAAGAACATTGAACACCAGACAAAAAACAATACCTGAAAAAGATTTAGAGCAAATCCAAAGAATTGATGAAATAGAAGAAAATTCAGATAACACTTGAAAAAAAAGAAAAATAGAAGAATATTCACATAGCACTTGAAAGAAAGAGTAACATTTGTGAGAGAGAAGACAACTGTGGAACGAAGTATTACAGCCCATAAACCAGATAGTCATCTATCCCAGTATATTCTTTTCCACAACAGCTATAAACCCTGTCATGTAACAAAAAATCTACTAGTTTAGCTTCAAGCTATTCAAGTTACTCACATTTCAACCTCAAATGTCGAGTCAAGTGAATTAGATAAAATTGCCAAATAGCTTACTTTTAGGTTCCATATCTATTATCGTTTTGTTATTATTAGTGAAGAAACGGTTTTGCTGAATTTCAATCAAAACTTTGGACAATTGAAACTTCAGAGCTGAATGGTTGTTAAAGTTTGAAAAGATAAAATCAATACTTGCAACTACTTAGTTTAGGCTATTTGGATCCCAAAGAGAGGTGTAAATAGAAAGTCTAAAGCCTTTTGACCCTAATCATAAATGGCAGCAGCGACAAAAACAGAAGTAATTTCATTCCATTTGTTTCTCTCATACATTATTTTTAAAATCAGTAAGCAAAGTTTTATCAATGATAATGACAAACGAACCAATAAAATGAAGCCTAGTGTATGCAAAAATAGGCCATCCTTTTACAAAACCAAAAGATGGATCACTTCTACATAAAAGCTAGTCCTTGAATGAGCTAATTAATACCATCATTCTGCTTCTACCATACACTATATGCTCCGTGGGTTCTGAAAATGAGGTTTGCGAAATAGAGAACTCATGCAACTTAAGGAGAAAACAAAAAGAATGAAGGAATAGGTAGGAAAAGAAGTTGGATGTAGAAGTGAAAGGTTGCTTGCGGGAAAACCAAAATCCATCACCTTAACTTCTGCATCCTTCAAAACAAAGGTTGCCTTTATTGCACCATACGAACTAGTAATTCTATTAGCTAAACAAGATATTAGTCTATTTCCCACCCATGATTAATTCGATATCATCATTTAAGAAAAAAAATGCCAATTTGTCCATGGGAAACAAGCAAATGCAGTTTCACACAAATGAAACAGCTAGTCATCTCTTAAAATACTAGCTCAATCGAGTAAGAGACATTTGCTAGCGTCAAACTTACTAAGTAAGATGATGCTACTGGTGCTCGCTGTACGTGTTTACTTTTACAAAACAACATTCGGCTATCAATTTAATAGAGGAATTTATAGTTAAACTTTCTGGATAGCCAAGGACTGAATGGTCTTGGCCCTTGGGACAGGGATCTTAATTTTCTGTCGAAAACCTGAATGAATTCAAGTTTGACCGGTTATACAGTTATACCAATTCTTGTATTAACAGAAATTAGGCAGAAGCAGAGGGGAAAGGAATTTCATTTTTTCGTCATAAGCTTGGACCGAAAAGCAGATAGTATATTTCCACGTTACATCTTTTAAGCTAAATCCTGAAAAAGAGAAGCAGAGAAACCAATGCACCCTGCACATATTGAGCCCAAAGAGAAGTGAAGAGACTGAAGAATTTCATGTGAGATCAAATATTCTACACTAGTAGGCACAAATTTCTCTAATTATAATCAGATAGTAATTGTGCAGGTACTTAATGACGATTGAAGATCGGAGAAACATTTACAGAATAAAACCTCTTGATATTCAAAGAAACATTATTATCTAAGAGAAAATAAAACAGAAGTGAAGACACTACCTAACCAACTCGCAAACGCCAAATACTGCAGCTTCTGAGAATGAGCTGGTATTTCATTTGCTATATCATGATGAATAATTGGGAAAAAGGGAGGCCAATTCCTGTCATCAGTTGGCACACCAGCTGGATTGAATCATAGAAACACATCATCTGGGCATGCTAAAGAGAGAGTAAGCCAATTTAATAACAATATGAACCTAGCTCAAGTCGTTGCTTACCGCCAGCAACAGCATCTTCTCTTCGTTTAATATCCTGTCAAACGGGCAATTAATGAAAATCATGCATAAGCCTCAAACTGAGTTGAAGCAGATATGAACTAGAATAAACTACATAAGTTACGGGCAAAATATTTAGCTAAAAGAGCATTCTGGAATCATTCATCAGCCTCAAATATAAATCCGGAAAAGTATAGACTAAAATAGCACAAAAGTTGAAGAGGTTGCAGTAAATATTTTAGCCGAAAAACTAGGAACTAAAGTTTTCAAAAGAATTTGCACCCTTGCAGCGACAATCAGAAACCAGCAAAAAAACAATGTAGCAATTCACATTGCAAACGAAAATTTTAAGTTTTAGGGAAAAGCAAAAAAAAACAACTCTTTCTCTCCTTTGCAGATCTTCTTCCCAATTTGCTAATTCTTTTTGCTTTTTATTGGAACCCTGAAAGAAAATTCAAAAGAACAGATTCAGAAAACTCAATGTTCTTTACAAAACTGCAAACAAGAGCATATCAACTTCATTACATTCATTGAATCCAAGGGGATGTCAACAGTTGCATCGTGCTTTTGACCAAAACCAAGAGTACTAGCAATCATTTGAGGAAAGCGTGATTTAGATGCAGGAGCAGAGCCACCATTCTACAAGAAAACACAGATGATATGAGGATTTTGCATATTAAGAGCAGAGTCAAAGTAAACAGTGTCTAAGAGGTTACAATTTAAATATTTTAATATAGCAATAACTGCACTTCAACAAAGCAATTTAAGTTGATCATAAATTCACTGTAAATCTGTAATAGCCATTTTGGCACTAACAATATTCATGACCTTGAAGGATTAGTAGAAAATCCATATAATTCTTGACGAGAAGACAAATCTTGGATTTAAATGGTTCTAGGTATTTCCAGGTCCTTTGAGATATATGTGTGATCGTGAGTCTAAATAAGGAAAGTAAGAAAGAGTCTGCTGAAGGATATGGAAGCCAAGTTCCAACAGGGCAGTGCAGCAAGTGACATTTGATGAAGTGAACAACTTTATGCAACTAACCAGACGGGCTACAAAATCTGTTCAAGCTAACGTAAGTAACCTCTTAAGACCTTTAGGGTATTAGCTTATTGACTTGATATTTTTCTCATAGGTCTGATAGTTTCTTCTTTTTTTCGATGATGGGTGGTATCCGGCCACCTGGCACGCATCTTGATTATTTCAACAAGCACCTGCAAGCTCCTATGAGAACCGGTACCGAATAACTCTACCCACCAAGGCTTAAATACACTGAGGTTTCAAGACATGACTGTTTAAAAAATTTGTAGCTTTTTTCACTTCCCTCATAACATAGGCGACGGTGTTGTTTGTATTCACAGTCTTGATGAAGTAATGATCAGTGAATTAGTAGAATTTGAAGAGGGTAAGGCATTGCTCTGAATTTGGAATCTAATAATGTTGGTGTTGCATTAATGGGTGATGGTTTGTTGATACCAGAACGAAGTTTTGTAAAGCAACGGGAAGAATTGCTTAATGAGTGAGTGAGGCCTATTTGGGTCGTGTTATAAACGCCCGGGCTAAACTCATGTCATAGATACCTTCTTATCGATGTATACACATACTCATTTTATTTATCAAAAAAGATTAAATATATATATTATAGCATAGCCAACTATTTTGCAAAATTGGTTCCACAAAGAAAAAGAGACTGGTCTTTCTGAAGGAAAATATTTTATTTATAAATCTTCGAATGACCTGTACACGTCTTAATTTCGTTCACACTTCTTCCACACTTAAAATAAGCTATCAATAGCCCTATTTATAATAGTATAAAACCTACTTCAACTAGAAACAGGAAAGACTATTCCTATATTTATTCTAACTGCAAATCTTATTTATACATGAATTAAATAAACCAAATCCTAAATAACTAAGGTGTCCTACTCCAACTTTGAATTAATTCACCAACACTTAATTTTTGTTGAAACACCTGTCTCCAACTCACGTTGATGCACTTTGTCACCAACACTCAATTTTGTTGAAGCACTTGTCTCCAACTCACGTTGATGCACTTTGTCACCAACCGTTGATACACTTTGTCACCAACACCCAAATTATTATTTTTTTTGAAGCACCTGTCTTCAACACCTGCTGATGCACTTTGTCACCAACACTTTATTTTGTTGAAAGACATAATCAACTTCCAACTTTTTTAAACCTCTCTTTTAGAGAAGAGTTTCTTCATCTTGTGCCATATTTGTTTGCACCTCTTTATAACTTGTTTTTTTCTTGAATTTGTCTTGAAACTTTTCATCGAATAAACTAATTTTGTTGACAACCATCTATGATTTTGCCAACATATTTTTTTGGCCAGACGGGCGACACGTCCCTAGTGCCGCCTGCCGGCAACGGAAGCTACTTGATTCTCTCCCAAGATCGTAGAAGCTCTGATAGCAATTTGAATTTTATTTATAAATTTATGAATGAGCCCTACAATTCTTTATTTCCTCCACACTATAAAATAAGCTACGAATACTCATATTTATAATAGTATGAAATTTACTTCAACTGGAAACAGGAAAGCATATTCCTATATTTATTCTAACTGCAAATACTATTTATACATGAATTAAATAAACCAAATCCTAAATAACTAAGGTTTCCTACTCCAACTTTGAATTAATTTTCCAACACTTTCATTGCTTATTTTCCTCTTTTTTTTACAATAAAGATAAATTTTAAATGTTTAAACTGCGCCCTTTTTTTCTTAAATAACCTGGCAAACCATAACTCATATTATTGTCATTCTTTTTCCTACCTCCATTTTCCTTAAACGCGCGAAAAGGAATGCCCTATACCTAAACATAATAATTCAAACAGAAACACCTTTCATTTAAAAGTTGTCATCATAAATCAAGGACCAGAAACTGTGTATAGAACTGGTAATGTACAAATTTCTTTTACAATAGAGTCCACCAACCTTTAATTGTGTAATTTGTATTTTATTAAACAGGACGAAGAATCAGTCTTTTGATCCTCCTCGAGCCTACTCTAGACTTTCAAAGTAAAGACTCTAATACAGTTGGTGCAGACGCATACCCACTAAGAAAGCTAAATAAAAGAAATTTCCAAGTAAAAAATCAGCTCAAGTTTTATTTATTCACATATTCAAAACGCAGCGGAGAACAGAAAAAGCTGGGTGATTCCTTCTCATATGTCTAAATCTTGGTAGGCAGAGTTAGCCTGCAGTTGTGCTAGTGGAAGATAGTTGAACAAAAAAAATTAATTTCACTAAAATACTACTCCTAGTATAACTTTACCACACCGACAAACCAATCTTAAACACCAAAATGTACCTAAAAATGTTACTATAATTTTCTAAATTCCTTTATAATATTAACAAAAATAAATGATAAATTCCTTAACAAACTTCCACGATTCGAGTAGTCAAATCTAGATCAAAGAACTCGTTACAGATATCACCAAAATAGCCGATAAAAAATCACAAAGATCGACAAAATGGAGATAACGCAGAAGAATAATTTAGAAAAAGCTAGATCTAAGAAATGCACCCATTTCATAATTAAATACAAAAAAAAATTAGAAAAGCATAAAAGTGCATTGAGAAGAAGGCGGTTACTGAAAAAGGATTGACTTCAGGCTCCTCTTCGTCAAACGGATTCGGATCGTTTCCTCTACTCATTTTTCTCTTTTTCAACTTTACGACAAGAAAATTTGCAGAGAATTTAGAGGTATCAAAGTAAAAATTATAGCAGAATTTATGGACGGATATGTATATATATTGGAGAGATTTAAAGCAAAGGTGACTGAAGTAAGTATCACATTCTGTTCTGGTACGACATTTACACCTTGTTTGACCAAGTTTTTTTTGGGCATTCTTTTTTAAAAACAAAAGTATTTTTCCAAAAAAATTGATGCCCTTGGCTAAATTTTTAGAATAAAAAAAAGTGCTTTGAGAAAATATATAAGCAGTTTTGAAGTAATAGAAAAAAATATATTCTATCCGAAAGTACTTTTTTTTAAAATATTTTTGAAAAAACTATACTTGAAAATAGTTTTTAAAAGTTTGGTCAAACACTAATTGTTATTGAGAAGTATTTTTCAACTTAATTAATCAAACACAAACTACTTTTCGTCAAAATTGCCTTTGAGAAAAACGCTTTTAGAAGAACATTTTCAAAATACTGGATTTTGCACCTAGGCTAAACAGGCTACTAAATTGCTCTTTTGTGACGCGGGATATTGAATTGAGAGTTGAATTACATATTTGCCCATCAGGGGGTGTGAAACCGGCTAATGTCACTTCATAAATGTTCCGGTGCAGTCCGTGTCTATGAGAAGAATTTAGTACTTGCTATGTTATGCTGACAGATGTTGTGTATAGTTGAATTTGCTTTCGCTTTGCTGCTTTGCAACGCATCTGGATATGATCTGTAATTACAATTTTATTCTTTACCGAAAAGCAGGTCTCATGTCTTCAATGGATAAAATGGGGATGGGAACTTTTAGTGCATTTTAGTCCTAGCTGTTCATTTTATCTTTTTTCTTATTCATTCATAGTTTTCAAAGATTTCACAGTACGAGGAACTATGGAATTTGAATTAGTGACATTACAGTTTAAACTTTTCTTTATTTCATCAATTGGTATTAACAGTTTTGGCTCGATTAATTCAAAATTTACCAGAGGATAAATTAACTAAGCTAACAAGGTGCTTTCTGTCAAGAAATTTCTAATTCCAATAAATCAAACTTCCCAACCATCCCTTCATATCCTTTGATGATAGTTTAAATTGTTACTTCTTAAATAATTAGTTGTTTTTCTTGGGACAGTCACTCCAATTATTTAAAGGTCAATTTTGCTCACTTAACCAAAAACATCTAAATTAACTAAGAACTATTCATTGTGAAATTTTTTAAAAAATGTTAAGATGGACGCAACTCTCTAGGTCGTAATCTTGCGCACTTGTGTGTGTTGCATTTTTATGGTTTCCTAGTTGATGATCGATATCTCGCATTAGAATTTTGATTAATTCAGATTTTAGTCATGTAAGGTTCATTAAAAGAGGTTGTGCTTTCTGGCAAGATTTTTTTAATTTATACAACTTAACTATGAGATCTCTAATTAAGGGTGAAAGGATTCTATCCATCTGAATGGGTTACCTTTTAATTGTAGGTGAAAGCATCTCTTTCATGTCTCAAGATGAATTACCAAATCATGCTCATTCAGTCATGTAACTGTAACAACTAAAATTGTTCCTGAAAATAATAATCAAGATAAGAAAAATAGCGACAAATATTATATTCGATTTCAAGTGATGGGGTTACAATCTCTAGAATCTCAAATCTAAAAGATGTAGTCCTCTTATTCTTCTCCTCACGAATGATGGTTCAAGAGCTCGAGAGCTTGATCTTGAACTTGACGGATATCAGATTTGTAGTGCGTCACGAACAATTTGAAGGTCATCACGAACCAAGATTTGGTGTTGGATTATCACGAACGGAAGATTTGAAGCTGTCGGCTTATGATTTGAGTTCGCCTTTGGGATTTTGACCGCAGACGAAGATTGAAGATGCGGAGGGAGACCTTGATGCTATTCTTCAGAGCTTCTTTAGCCTTTCCTTCTGCTTATTTGTTGTCTTCCAGCCTTCTCCTTTGACCCCTTTATATAGGTGTAGGATGGAGTAACCTCCCAGAAAACTCTCATGGGATAGGGCTCGGGGCTTTATATGGGTCGATCTATTTAGCAGAAAATTAATTAAATGGGCTAGCTCAATAATATTTGGACTTTTATTTAAATCAATTTAATTAAATTTAAATAAATAATCCAATTATAGTAGCCCAAAATATTTCGTTGGACTAATATATATTTGATGTATGATAAAATCCAAATTTCATATGGATTTAAATTTAGTAAAATTTTAAGTGTCTACAATAACATACATATAAAATTATCAAAATTGTCCTTAATATATTGGAGTCTGTTCATTCTGGTCTTTGACCTACGGTCCTCAATCCTAAAAGTAACTTGTATGGGTCGAAATCTGATCAAGAGCAAATCCCCATAAAAAGGAACGACAAAGGGTCGAGTAAGCCAAAGTTGTGTTTATGAGGCATTATGGCGGTGAGTACCTCGGCCACGACCGAGGTCATACACTCAGAAGGCATGCACGGCGAAGTAGACATTACGGTGCTTCAGAGGGCCAATCTAAAGTACGGACAAAAGACTTAGGTACCCTTGTTAAGGACTGTTGGATAAATGAGAATACCTTGTATAAATACTAGGTGAGAGAAGAAAGGAAAGGGGTGGATGACACACATCCTCACTCACATTAGAGAAAAAACCTGAGAGCCTGCTTTGTAAAGAAGAAAGTGCTCAGAACCCTACTGTTCACTTGTAATCATCATTATCAAATAAATGAAGATAAGTTTTGTTGATGGATTGGTGAACCTTTTTTCTTCCTTTACTTTATTTTACACTATGAAGTAATGTTATCAAGAATGTTATCTTGGTGTATATCGTAGGCCTCAATCGAGGTCATAACTGATTCTTAAGCCTAACCATATCTGGCTTTTCTCGCTTATCATTTTCTGATTTGGCTAGAATTTATCCTTCTTCTCATCATTTAAATTAGTTTGGCAAAAGACTTGAAAACTTTTTGGTCAAACAATTTGGCATCGTCTGTGGAGATTTTCTATCCAAAGTCTTAGTTTCCTTTAGATCTAAATTCGGTCTTAGCTCCATTACTTGTTTGTGGTAGGTTCACCCTACCACTTCGCACGTAGGCTTAAGAAACTCACAGGCAAGCCCTTGAAACTAAACCAACCAAGGTAATATCCTCGCATGAGATTGGGGCTGTGAACGATTTATATACAGAAATTGTGTCGTGCCGTAGTAGCAGATCAGAGGCTCTATACCTTACGCGCATTGCATTCCTTCTCGTAAATTGCGTCTGTTGTGTAATTCTTTGAAATGATGAACTAGCCCCACCTGTATGTTTGTGGTGTAACTTATGTTTGTCATGTTTGTGCATCGAGGCTCGCTGAAACCGAGACTCAAAAGAAAAGCTTAACCGGCGAGGTGACACCAGCCCATGAAGTGCCCAAATTCGGCTAACGACGAGGCTAACACTACTACAAAAAAGGCCTTTGGCGGCAATTATTTAGCGGTAGTAAGGCAATGGTCGCTAAGAAATTCTTTAAGCTTAAATATTAGCGGCATATGTCCATTAGCCAGTAAAAGATATCCTTTTACCGACAATAAAAAATAATAGCCACTAAAAATTACAAATTGAAATTAATCTTTTATTATTTTAACTATCCCTCCGCATGAAAAAGAGAAAATCTTCCCCTCCAATTTTTTTGGATACCTTTTATCGTTTCCCTCCCCAATTAGAAAATAATAGAACGAAAAACCTAACTCACTCCCCAGTTGAACGAAAAACAATAAAACATTGAATCCTAACTCGTTGTTGTGTCAACTGCAGTGCGATTTACAGTGTGTCAACGGCAGTGCGAGTGTGTCAACGGCAGCCCATCTTTTTCCCAGGTAATTCTCTTCTATACGATTACAATAGAATCGATTTCCCTCTTGAACCGACTTCGCTGCCGAAAAAACCTAACTCGTTGCTGCATCAGCGACATTGCGATTTACAGTGTGTCAACAGCAGTGCGAGTGCGTCAATGACAACCCATCTTTTTCCCAGGTAAATTCTCTTCTCTTCGATTTACAATCGATTTACAGGAGAATCGATTTACAGTAAATTAACTTTTCTTCTTCCAATCGATTTACAGTAGATTCTGTATTGATATTGGTCGATTGATTTACAGTAAATCAGTTCCTAACTCGCTATTGCATCAACAGTCTGTCGTAGTGCCCGTCCATCTTCTTCCCCTGTTAACTTCTCTTTTCCCCTTGTTAAATCAATCGTTTGCAATCGATTTACAGTAGATTTTGGATAGATTCTTACCGATTGATTTACAATAGATTTTGTGTACATTAATCTGGTAAAAGACATGTCATTATTTGGATGTAGAAAATCCTGATTTAGGAAGTTTGTTTCAGCCGCTTATCTCTTATATCTAAATTTCTCCTATGTTATAAACTAATTTTTGGGAAAGAAACTCATATAGTTGTCGAGGTTAATGTAGAGTACATGGGATTCGTGTTCTGTATGAAACGATGTATGTAGCATGAACAATGTTATGTGACATTTAAGTTTTTCTTTTTTGATAGGTTTTTAGTTCTATGTTTTGGATCCAAAGTCCAGTACCCATCTTTTGGCTCCAAAGTCCAGTACCTCGTGAGATTTCCACGCTCAAAATTCTGGGCAGCTATCTCTTGCGTTTCAAATCTTGTGATGCACCTGTTGTGACTGAAATTCCTGTTGTTTGTACCCTAATATCCAACACATTAGAGTATTGGATCTTCAGCATTTCGTTCCTATGTGTGAGGGCCAAGGCAAAGTTGTCCAGTTCCAGTTTCTCCCTTTCAAACCTTGATTCCAAGCTTGATTTTTTCATATATGGTGCATCCATGCAGACAGATGGCCTAAACAAGAGTTCCAGTAACACCATCTCCCTTGCCAAGTTCCTGTCCTTTCCTGTTAGCAGCAGTAGGTTTAGAAGCTATTTTAGTAACCTGTTGATCCTTGGCTTTTCCTTGGTTGTTAGTTATTATAATTAGAAAGCCTTTCAGAGATTCTGTTTTTGTGTTGACATTGTCACATTTGTTGAAGGATCTTTTTTAAATAGTTCATTTCATTTGTACTTGAGTTGTAACATATTCTTCCATGGAGTAATGTCCAAAATATGTGAGAAACTACCAATTTCCCAATTATACCATCTGGTCGACTTAATCGTTTTTCACGTATCTTTCTTGCCAACTTGACGTACTACTTAATTTATTACTATTTGAACTATAGAGCATTATTTTGTGAATTTGTTTTGGTTATGATTTGATGTACATGTTTGGTTTCAACAAATTAGACAAGATTTTCGTAGGACAACTCCCGAGACAATCGTTTTGAAGCTATTTGCAGTACTTTGATTTTTTCAATATGTGATGAAGTGACAGTAAATCGGCTTATATAACATGTGTTCTGGTTCAACTAGTTTGAACTAGAGTGCCTAATGGAAATAATTACTACAATTATCAATTGGAATAGCTGGAACTAGAAAATCTTGTTAGTACATTACTAATATTAGTACATTACTGGAATTAGGAATTTACCCAACACCTTCAACACCTGATGCAATAACTACAGTAGCATCTAAACGAGCTGCTTGGACAGCTGATTCAAATACCTTGGCGTCAAATACCTAGTAGCAACCCCTTCATTCACAGTGTTGTTGTTTAGATCCTTTGGTGAGCTACTTGAAGGTAGGTTGTCTCCTTTCTCCTCATGCTCTTCACTGTCTTCTAAATAAGCATCCCCGTCTTTCTCTACTTGTTCAAGCCATGTTTTGGTTCTTGACAACACAACATGAGCTAGATCATGGTCATCTTGTCCACGACCATCACTGTCCTCTATCATTGAAGCTTGAATTCTCATGACATAATTGCCATTCCCTGTGGACAGTAGTAGCTTCCCAGATTCACCTTCATGCTCACCAATGACTCCACCGATTGAGACGGGATCTCATGCGCCGATGTGTTCAAGGTGACCAATGGTTGCTTGACCATATGATTGGCATTCAACATCATTTCAATCTGAGATTCCCTGATGATTTTCTCCACTTGTGGACTGGAAAATTGTAGCCTATGAGTGCTGGAAATAGGTACACGATCACCCTTTAACACCTATGCCAAGATGATCATTGATGCAACTTGTCGAATACCCAAATTTTTACTCGAAGCATCACTGTGTTGGACATGATCCTCACTGCTAGGACGAGGCAGAATTAGCTGTTGCACGTTATCATCTCCAAAGGTTGGTAAGTTAATTCCAACATCCTCCTCTTGTGTAAGCGCATCAAAAAAAAATTGAGTTATGATAGCTTTTGCGACATTCTGCCACACAATTGGAAAAGTTAACTGCTGCTGCGTATTTTCCACAACTGGAGAGTTACCTTGCCTACTTGAAGATCGCACCACTTCTTTCCAGCCATCCCTAGTTGTGTTCTTTGTTGTCCCAGCATCAACAATAATAGCATCAGCAGTAACAGTTGTTTCTGCACCAACTTCAGCAGTAACAATAGTTATTTTTGCACCCTTAGTCGCCTGGTTCTAGTCATTAGAGAATTGCTCAACAGTAGTAGTACCAACCTCTGTCAACCTCACCACACCATCAAGTGAGCAAACACTAGGAGACTTAGTCTGCTCAAGTACAATTTTTTGAGAGTTCTTAGCTTCTGTAAACGTTGCCTTAAAACCTGCAACCTGCTTCTCATTCACATGATCAGCTCCATTAGAATTATGTAAAATGTTGGCAGCATCGATTAGAACGGTCGCATGCGTAGAAACAATTGTTGTATTTTGTGGCCTAATGAATTCCAAGCCTTTTTCCAAAAGCATGATCTGCAACTGCTCGATCCATCACAGAAACATTAGCATCCTTCAGCCCATGAGAAACCTGAACAAGAGTTTCTTGTTGACCTATACTCTGATCTTGCCCTTTGGTGACTTGCGTTGCACTTGTATTCATTGGATTTGCATTCCCAGTTGCGTCTAATTCAACTCTAGAATCTTTACCATTCTGCAGTGAATTATCTCCATTATTATTAACTGCATCCAAACCTTTTCCTTGAACAACCTGCTGGAGTTTTTTAGCGTCCAACAACTGCCTCAAATCTCCTTGAAACTTCTCTATAGATATTTGATCACCACAATCCTCGACTGCCCCATTCCCTACACTTTCTTGATTCCTTGATAAAATCAAATGACATGTATTCTCACCATGACCTTGACGTCTACACCAAGTACAATATAAACGCAGGTTGTCATACATGATCTCCTGGGATGTTTTGGTGATTTTTCCATACTTCTCGTCCACACATTGCAATGTTACGCTATTTGGGTGCTTGTCTAAAAGATCAAGGATTACTCTAACCTTAGCTGTACTAGGCCTAGTTATGGATTGTGTAGCCTTATCAATGGCAATAGGTTTCCCAGCAGCAGTAGCTATTGACAACAAAGTTTTTTTTGCAAAGAGTTCTGGAGATAAATTCGGCAAGGAAATCCATATGGCTGCCATAGAAGTTTCTTCTCTAGGATTAAATCCAAGAGTCCGTGGAAATACCCTAAATTTATGATCACCTCCATTATATGGTAAATAATTAACTGCCCAAGATAGAGACATAACAAAATCGTCATGAACATCAAAACTCAACAACAATTGCCGACGAGCAATCTGCCCAACCAAACAATTACCTTTGACGCCAAGGTATTTGGGCAGTAGTAGGTATGATTGCTGCTTGTGTAACCTATTAGCAGCAGTAGGTATAATTGTTGCTTGTGTAACATGTTGATCCTTATCATGCCCTTGGAAATAGAATATTTACCATCCCTTTTAACACCTGATCCTATACTAACAACAACATCTAAGCTAGTTGTTTGCAGAACTGCTTCATGTTAAATAAATCAACTCCTAAGCCAACATCCTTAGTACTATTGCATAACTGCTTCATGCTTCAAGAGTATCACCTCCACGATCTTCTCTACTGGTTCCATCATGTTAAATAAATCTGGCAAAAGTTTCACATAATCCTCCTGACTATAATCCATGTAGCTAGCATTATGATACTTGAATCATAATGGTTCCATCATGTTGAGACCATTGTTTTTGGTACATACCTATTCTTTGTGTTACATTATGATACTTGAATCCTGAAGCTTATACAGTAGCCGAATAGGAAAGTGCTCAATTTCTTCTCATGGAAGCATATTTTCTTTGATGGCAGACAAGATAAAGAACATAGTGCTCCGAATTTTCTTTCCTCTAGAAGTACCTCTTCGTAATTCTTTCTGCTCTTGTTCGTCAAATCTTATTTCTTTGACAATCATTCTTTGCACGTAGCCACCTATGAGGGATGTTTTCCTTACCTGGCTTCCTTAATTTGATGAGAGACTACATAGTGGATGAAATCTTATAAATAACCCTGCTGACAGTCGCTTTAAGTTTACTTTATTTTTCCTTTTTCCCTGACTATTCTAATCAATTTAATTGAAATGTTCATATTTTAGCTTAGTTATTTTGCTTATAGATGTTAGGTGAGGGAGTTGGCTACTCTAACAGTGATGGAATCTTCAAGTTGTTTTTACACATTATACTTTATCTTTTGACACAATTATTTTATAATTTCAGGTCATATCGTCTGATGTTGGATAATTTAGCGGGTGAAAGATTTCAAAATGATGAAAAGTTGCAGAAATCATTTGAAGACCATCATCTGGATTAGTTATATAATGACATTAGCTATTTAGTCTAAACAATATATTTTTATGTTTTAAGTTACAGTGATATTAATGTTTTTGATTAGTACTTCCTTTTGTTTGTTAAGATTAATGAGATACATTATTTTTTTTTGAATTAATATTAATATATTTTATTATTTGAGTAATATCATGTACGAATGTAGTAACTGTTATTAACTGTGGCTAAACTATTTATAATTGATGTAAAACAAATGCCCCTAAAGATATTGACTTTTAGCGGTAATTTCGTTAAACATATTAGCCATTAGAATGGAAGCTAAAAGGGCAAACTAAGATGTTTTCAGAAGGGATACTATGGTCATTTTAATTGTCACAAAATAATTGCCATTAAAGATGCGAACTTTTAGTGGCAATTATTTTTAATATAGCGGCTATAAAAAATAGATACTAAAGAAGTATAATTAGCCGTTTGGATTGGATTTAGTAGCCATTATAATTGCCACAAACAATTGTTTTAGCGGCAATTATTTTGAATGTAGAGGCTATAATAATGGACGCTAAAGAAGTGTAATTAGCCGTTTTGGATTGGATTTAGTAGCCATTATAGTTGCCGCAAATAATTGCCGTTAAGGATAATAACTTTTAGAGGCAATAAAACATACTATTTACCAGCTTTTGCGAGAATAGCCGCTAAAGGCTTTGCCGACCCCAGTTTCAGCGGCAAAAAGCTAATGGACGGTAAAAGATATAACGGCTATTATTATTGCCGCTAAATCCATTTTGTATTTCCGCTAAAGGTCTTATTTGTAGTAGTGTAAGCACGAGGCTAAGGCCAGATTTGGAGCCAACACTCAAGTATGGAGCAGCGAGCCGTTCCACGACGCGTCACTCAGTTCGTCACCAACCGGATCGAAAGGACTTCCCAGATCTAAGTAGCGGAGAGGAGACATATGAAGAGAACACGACC
The DNA here is from genome assembly GCA_005239525.1 of Nicotiana knightiana. Taxonomy (NCBI): domain Eukaryota; kingdom Viridiplantae; phylum Streptophyta; class Magnoliopsida; order Solanales; family Solanaceae; genus Nicotiana; species Nicotiana knightiana. Next base: position 19,240 of record ML375103.1, read on the forward strand.
GCTCCCCCCCCATTCATCAATTAATAAGACGAAGTAACACACAATTTCGTTTAGCTTTACTTGCTACTCCTTTTTAATAATGGAACATGAATAGGGCATCCTCCAAGACAGGCGAACAGGGAACACACGCCATCAAAGTAGCCCGGCGAGAAAATGCTCCACGCAGTATCATCCCGCAAGCAACGGCCGGGAAAAGTCCCCCCAATGAGTTGATAAAGCTACAGGAAAAGCCCGTATAGACTGGGACTGAGTTGCCAACCCAGAAAACATGCAAATCCCTCCAACGTACGACAGAACACGAGTGCACAAAACTCACCCACGCATTCGCCAAAATAACCCTACGGCAACACGATCGTTCAAACCTAACCTCGGGTATACACCAAGGTGTTTCGAAGCTTGTGCGAAACGTTCATCGCCCGGACTATCAACTACCTCTCCAGGCCGAGCAATGAAGGGACCAGATAGTCTGGGACTCCTTCCAACTCATGCATAAACCATGTAGCAACGTGGAATACTCTCCAACGAAAGTGAAGCAGCATACGACGTTCTTATGTGACCACCATGTATACACACCACGCCAATACAAGAAACATATTCGACCTCGTTCGAATTAACAAGTCAAAGTTCGACCTCGCTCAAACTCATCATGGGTCACATTCGACCTCGTTCGAATTCACACCCACAAGGCCCCTGGCCATTGCCAATTGGAAGTAAAATTCGACCTCGTTCGAATTAACAAGTAAATGTTCGACCTCGCTCGAACTCATCATGGGTCACATTCGAACTCGTCGAATTCACACCCACAAGGCCCTCAGCCATCGCTAGTAGAAGTAAAATTCGACCTCGTTCAAATTAACAAGTCAAAGTTTGACCTCGCTCGAACTCATCATGGATCATATTCGACCTCATTCGAATTCACACCCATAAGGCCCCCGATCATCGCCAATTGGAAGTAAAATTTGACCTCGTTCGAATTAACAAGTCAAATTCGACCTCGCTCAAACTCATCATGGGTCATATTCGACCTCGTTCGAATTCACACCCACAAGGCCCCCGACCATCGCCAATCGGAAGTAAAATTTGACCTCGTCCGAATTAACAAGTCAAAGTTCAACCTCGCTCGAACTCATTACGTGTCACATTCGACCTCATTCGAATTCATATCCACGCGGCCCTCGTCCATCGCCAATTGAAAGCAAAATTCGACCTCGTTCAAATTAACAAGTCAAAGTTCGACCGTGGTCGAACTCATCATGGGTCACATTCGACCTCATTCGAATTCATACCCACGCGGCCCCCGGCCATCGCCAGTTGAAAGCAAAATTCGACCTCGTTCAAATTAACAAGTCAAAGTTCGACCTCTCTCGAACTCATTACGGGTCACATTCGACCTCATTCAGATTCATACCAACGCGGCCCCCGGCCATTGCCAGTTGAAAGTAAAATTCGACCTCGCTCGAACCCACAAAGTAAAATTCGACTTCGCTCGAATCCACAGAATAAGATTCAATCTCGCTCGAATCCACAAAATAAAATCTGACCTCGCTCAAGCTAATTGCGAGTCAGGAGGCCGACTTCGCTCAAATTAATGAATAAAATTCGACTTCGCCCAAATTCTCAACTAAAAGTAAGGGACTCGTCACGAGAAAATCCAAAGATATTTTCAGAAAGAAGAGCCAGAAACATACAGCCAAAAACAAACCGATCATCTTATTCAAAAAAAATATATATACAAACAGCGTCTTACAAAAGGCCAAAGCGGGCCCCCGCGAAAAGAACAGCTTCTTACAAAAGGCCAAAGCGGGCCCCCGCGAAAAGAACAAAAAAAACTAAGTACAGAGAAACTAAGCACAAAGGTTTCACTCAGCACTATCATCGTCCACGCCATCACCCTTCTCCGTGCGCAGTCCAGCGACCTCATCTCCAACATCGTCCCCTCCAGCACTGTCGTCATCGAAAGTAATCTCATCTTTGAACTCAGCATCTCCACCAGCCTCTGGTGTTTCAGGTTCATAACATCAGCCAAGACGAACCTCACGCGCTTTAACACGAGCATTTTCAAAAACGGCTTCAGGAACCTTCCCCGCCGCCAACAAGCCCTTATATTCATCCCGCTGGGCCTCAGCATGGATCCACATCTCGTACAAATGACGAGGGACGGTAACAGAGGCAGGTACTTGGGGAGGAGCCTGGGTCAACAATCTTTCCTTTTCAACCTCGAGAACCACAACTTGACCATCCAGGCTTGAGATATCTCGCTCAAGTATGCTGATTCGCTCCTCGAGCCGCACCTCCCTCAATGCAATCGTCTCCATCTCAGCCTCTCGCTCAGACCTGATAACACGGATAGTATCTTCCAGTGTTGCTTCCCTCACCAAAGTCGTCACTCAGGCTCCCTCAGCCCTTTCCAAATCAGTCACCTTACTCTCTAACTCAGCCACCTTTTCCGATCACTCTATACTCAGTTCGGCGACTCTAGTGGTGCTCTGATCAAGCTCTGCCCGCAAGGCCACCACCTTCGCCTAGAGATCGACACACTCAGCCGCAACTCCCTTGCCCACCTCAAGCTCCTCTTCTTTGGCCCTAAGCAGCCTCTCAAGCTCGCTGCATTTGCCGATGGACCGCATCAGGTCCTCATCTTTCCGCTCTAACTCCTCCCTAAGGGATTGATGACTGTGTCGCGCCCTAAGCCGTGTATGCATCTTGCGGCACTTGTCGCGATACCGGCGATATTTCAAAGCCATTTTCTAAAAGACAACAACCCCCGTCTTCGCTCGATGAGCACTCTCGGTCTTCAAGATAAAATTCTGAAAGGAAAAAAAGGAGGGAAAAGAAAAGATCAACAAAGGTAGAAGGCGTGAAATGAAGAAAACAACAAAAAACTTACCCTCAAAGCTATCCCAGCTACGCCTCGTGACAAGCCGGCATCGTTGATCCCACGAAGAGACCCGCTTTCGGCAGCGGAACACAGAAGGTCGAACTGGGGCACCAAGTCCACCATATCCTCCAACAAATCATAATCCGACGGAATCTCGAGCATACGGGAAGGACCTTCTGCTCTCACATCGACTCGGGTAAACCCTTCCTCAAACATCCTCAAATCCTCGGGATCGATATCTGAATCAGATTCATAATCATTTATAATCACGCCCTTCACCCTCTCATTGGCCGAAGAGGAGGCACGAACCTGTTGAGATGTCGACGGACCGCTCAGAACGATCGCGCGATCCCCGCATTCTGCCCTCTTATCACAACATTCTCCTCCACGCCTGAAATGGGCGTTGTCTCCACGCCCAAAGAAGATGCGTACCTTACGCCCAAACTAGCATCACCGCCAGGTTCAGACATCCAACACGGGGTCGCCCCTCGAAGCCCTCTCAATCAAAGACACCCCCTCAGGCATTACCCTCCGCCTCTTTGACGGGACCCCTTCGCCATCGTCCTGAGACGGTTCACCCACCGAACGAAATGCGGAAATCGGAGTACCCGCCCGATGAGCAACCTCCAAATGGTCGGGCCCAGACGCGGACGTGATCAGCGAAGTAGCAAAAGCCTGAATGCCCTCATCTGCAGTCGCAATCGTCACATGCCCGACCAAAGAATCTGACCGACGAAAAGCTGGAACGGGATCCCTCGCTCTCCTCGCCCCCCTCCGACCTGCCAATAAGAGAAATTTGACCAAAAGAGGATATAGGGAGGAAAATATAGAGTGAAAACCAAGGTGACTGGGGGCAAGACGAGATGACTCACCAGCGGAAGGCCTGCGCCCGAATCTCTCATGGAACGGTGACCGTTCACGAATCCCCATCGTATGGGGAAAAACCTAACTCACCCACTCGCAGATATCAACAACTAACGGGGGAGGTTCCCTCTCAACTGCAAAAACAAAAAGCGAACAGATCACCGGAGGGGAGCAACAGGTAACCTTTTTTCAAAACAAAAAGGAGAAAGAAAAAAAAAGAAGAGAAACTTATGGGAGAAATTCCACATCTCAGGAAAACCCTCAGGGTTCGACACCACGTGCTCCATCTTCACATAGAAGAAATTCTCCCAAAAGCAGCGATTGGTCTTATCCTCCATCTTCACCACCAAGCCCTTGGTTCCTCAGTGATAAAGATGTATCATTGTGCCCTTATGAAAATTCAGAACGAAGAGGTAAAGAAGGTGTTGGAGAGAGATCCCCCGACCAGCCAGCTCCGAGTACTTGATGAGCATGAGTAAGAGCTTGTATATGTACGGAGAGAGCTGAGCCGGACACACCTCATAGTAGCGGCAAAAATCCACCGCCAGGGAAGGAAGGGAAAGTGTGTATACGTTAATGAACGGGTATGCATAAAATATGCAATATCCCGGGCGGTGTATATGCACGATGTCACAACCCGCTGGAACGAGCTCGATATGATCAGGAATCCTTCATTTGGCCTTAAACACAGTGAGCGTCGCGACATCTATTACAGAAATGATGGGTTCGAAATCGTCCTCAAGAGGGTTCTTAAAATCGGTCCAAGCCTTCCCTGGGCGAGGAACCACCTCATCCACAGTTGGAAATTTCTCATCTTCCGCCATAACCACCCCCTCTTCATGTGGAGGTATATCAGTTTCCGGCGCGGGGGGCACCAACAGATATATCTGGGTTAGAGGATGCACTAGCCATCTCTTCTTTGGTTGCGTGGATCGGGAATGATAAGGAAAAGAAGGTAGCAGCCACAAGAACTTTCAGCGGAAAGGGAAATGTGAGAAACTGGAGGAGAAGAAGAAAAGCTTTGAGACTTTCTTTTGAACGATTGGGAAGCACAACACTCAAATGCGAAATTTCCCCCTATTTATAGGGATATAAATACTCTAAGCAGGAAAACCAAAAGTCGTCATTTTAAAAAAAATGGAAGGGGCACGGGAAATGATGCAACGTATAGAGAACGTGCGCCATAATGACGCAACGGTCTGGTGCAGCTCTCGAAACATCACATCGTTATCTCGTCGTGGGGTATTCGCCCATCAACAAAAATTCTCAAACTTTCGAATTGGCGAGGTCTGCGCATCGAGCTCGCCCAAAGACGTCCCCGACAGAAGGATGGACTAACTGTATGAGTCGAAATCTGATCAAGAGAAAATTCTCATAAAAAGGAACGGCAAAGGGTCGAGTAAGCCAAAGTTGTGTTTATGAGGCACTATGGCGGTGAGTACCTTGGCCACGGCCGAGGTCGTACACTCAAAAGGCCTGCACGGGGAAGTAGACGTTATGGTGCTTTAGAGGATCAATCTAAAGTACGGGAAAAAAACTTAGGTACCCTGGTTAAGGACCATTGGGTAAATGAGAATACCTTGCATAAATAATAGGTGAGAGAAGAAAGCAAAGGGGTGGATGACACACATCCTCACTCACATTAGAGAAAAAAATCTGAGAACCTGCTTTGTAAAGAAGAAAGGGCTTAGAACCCTGATGTTCACTTGTAATCATCATTATCGAATAAATAAAGATAAGTCTCGCTGATGGATTGGTGAATCTTTTTTCTTTCTTTACTTTATTTTACACTATGAAGTAATGTTATCAAGAATGTTATCTCGGTGTATATCGTAGGCCTCAATCGAGGTCATACTGATTCTTAAGCCTAGTCATATTTGGCTTTTCTCACTTATCATGTTCTGATCTAGAGTTAATTATCTTTGGCTAGAATTTATCCTTCTTTTCATCATTTAAATTAGTTTGGCAAAAGACTTGAAAACTTTTTGATAAAACATAACTGACTTTTCATATTTTATGTTAAAGTTAATACTTCGTCCCGGATAAAACATAAAATAGAAAAATTGGTGGAAGGTCTACACGGATCGGCCAAAGGTAGTGACACAACTTCACGATGTTGAGATATTTGTGTGCATCGCCTCATATGTAAGAAAACATACTTTACCAGCAAGGTAGCTATATTTCTTTAAGAACTAGCTGAGAACAGCGAGAGTTATCCTCTTTTTTCTTTGTCGAGTTACAAACCAACACAATTCAAGAGAATCCAAAAACAATTACTGTACATGTATTTTTTTTTAAATTTAAATATCACAAATATTCAACACTGTAAAAAAAAAAAATTAAAAATTTTAATTAAACTTTTTTTGCTAGCTTTCTTTTTTGAAGTTTACTTAAGCCACAAAAGTATGTACGTGCAATTAGCATGACAAAGACTCTTTACTTATGGAAGCACGGAAAAAACAAGTACAATCCTAACCAACATTAGTATACTTGATGAATATAAAAATTAGGTTAATTTTTTTAAAATTTTTTGATAAGGTAAGATTTTATTGATATACAGTACTAAGGTAGTAATGTTAGAGAATAACAAGAATCGAAAATTGTTTTACATTACAGACTCTTCACATTCAAAAAGTCCAACACATCGAAAAAGTTTAATACAATTTTTCACTTTGCTAATACTATTAGTTTTGGAGACACCTGAACTTGACCAAAATGCTCTTTTGCCTTAAAAGCACCTCTTATTCAGCCCTCCAAATCTTCTTGATCTGTATTCATATATTTCTAGCAGCACAATAAATAACCTATTTGACTAAGCTTCTATAAGGGCCACACGTATTTTTCTTTTTATAAATCTGAAGTGTTTGGCTAAATTTTTTGAGGGAGAAAAAAGTATTTTTGGGTAAAAACAGAAGAAGTTTTTGAGAAGAAGAAAAAATAGTTTCTCCCCATAAGCAGAATCACTTTTATATTTTTTTTCTTACCAAAAATACCTTTAATAGAATATTGAATATTCCAAAATAACCTTACTTTAAAATCTTAAGGATTTTAGACGCACTTCAACAAGCAAATCACCTCACACTCAGTGGCAGAGGCAGGATCTCCATGAAGAGGGTTCAAAAAATTATTTTTAATTGAACCTTATCAAGATTTTGAACCCCTTTGACCAGTAAACTACTCTTCTGAATTGTATTAAGGGGGTTCAAACTTAATATATAGAGATAAAAGACAAATTTTACCTTATATACACAGTGTAATTTTTTGGCGATGAACCCCCTTCTGCGCCCCTAAATCCGCCCCTGCTCACGCTTTTCTCCAACAAGTCGCTTAAGAATATTTTTGGGGTTTCTTCCTCACGTTCAACAGCAAGCGAAATTGTCGACCCAGCTTGAAGTTTTTCCATTCAAACTGCAAATTTTCTCAAGGTATGAGTTCTTAGACCCTTTATTCTTGTGCATTAATTTTTTCTCTCCCAAATATATGACTTATTTGTTATATTTTGAATTAAAGAACGGTTAATAAATACTCCCTTTAGAATTTTTCCTTAATCTACTGTTGATTCGTCTTCCTGTTTCTTGTCGAGTCCTATTTTATCTTCAGGATGTTGATACATAGTGATTTTGTTTGTCCTATGTGCAGTGGCGGACTCATGTGGTGGCTAGCGGACTCAACTGAGCCAGCTTTACCAAATATAATATTATGTATATGTTCAAATTATGATTAAAACTATATAAATTTTGTATAAATATTTTATTTGAACCCATTTGACAATTACTATTTTACGACTAAAGTTATACTTTTAAGATAAAACCCGCTTGCACAAATTTCTGGGTCCGCCACTGCCTATGTGACGTGCATATGCATCCATCTGAAACTTAATAAAGCCTAGATTTATGCCAACTTAATAAATCTATGTGTATTTACCTTTGAAGATCAAATATCTAGACAAAAAAGAACCATCAAGTCCAAAACTCAACAGTTAGCACACTTTCATAATAAAACAAGCTTAATATGAACAGTAATATAATGGATCGGAAGAGTAGAAGGTGTAGTAATAATGATAATATTGTAATATTTTAAGCTTAATTAAGTGTAGTATTGAATCATATAAAGACATCTCTAAAAAAGTCATTTCCCTTTCTTTTGTGTTGCTATTGCCTTTTACTTGAAGAATAAAAAAAAATTTCTTTTTTGTAACGACAATAAAAAGGATACTTTCATGTTGCATATTTATAAAATATAATGCAACCATATTACTGTTGGTATGCTCATTGGTTGCAACTTTTGGCAAAGAAACATATGTATTAATAAGTGATAATTAGTAATATTCCAATGGCTGACCGAAATACTAGAATAATACAAATTATTGCTATATAGGTTCTCCACCCAAATAAGATATTCCTTAGAAAATCTTGTCATGATTCTTTATTTTAATTATTTATTACTCATTCCGTTTCAATTTAGATGAGGTAGTTTGACTCATCACGACGTTTAAGAAAAAAAAACTTTTGAAACTTGTGGTCCTAAACGATTAAGGGGTAAAAACTTTATGGGGTCGTGACATTTATGTGGTTATAAAAGTTTTTCATTAAAGATAAAATCAAGAGTTTAAAGTTGAATTATTTTCAATTGTAGAAATATATTATTTTCTTAAGGACTAATAAGAAAAGTGTGTCATCTAAATTGAATCAGAGGGAGTACATATTTTTGCAAGCATATTGACAAGATAATAAGCATTGACATAATATAGCAATAGTGATAAGGCTAAACGGGATGCATAAACAACATAATTGTTTTAAATTTCTGTGGGGAAGAAATTATTGTTAGATAGTTATGTAAATAAGATGAATTAGTCTTAATCTCACATATAATAGGAGTATGATTTGTATTGTAAATACGGCTCATTGCATTATAATTAAAATAAAATATCAATAATAGATTTTTTTTCCCGTGCATTATCACATGGTATCAAAGCATTAGTGAGAAACTTATATTGTGCATCATTCGAGCGACATCCGAAAAAAATGACCTCGTCGTCGTGCAATTTTTCGGCGACTTAAGAGGCTATCTGGAAAAAAAATCACATTATATTTTTGTTGTGCAAAAACCAACACCACCACAAGACTCTTCATGCTCAGGCGACCAAACCCAGTCAACCCCACCCAACTGAAAATTCCTTTCCACGTGATCTGCCGGACAAAGAAGAAATTTTCCGGAGAGATCTAGCCCACGCGCCGGCACGTGGGACTCTTTTTGGTCACTTCTTGGAAAAATTTGTTCGGGAAATATTGCTCGCAAGGGAATTCCGAGCCCACCCATCTAGGTTACACTAAATTCTGACAACTTTTATTTTTTTTTCCGGCGTGAACATTGATTTTTGTTGGTGGGAACAGTGATTTCCAGAAAAATTTCTAGGTTTTCTGACGTAAATAGTAATTTCAGAACGGTTTCTGATTTTTACGGCGTGAAAATTATAATGTCATTCATATCAGAAGCCTTTGACTCACAATCCGTTGGATCCAATGCATTGAATCTAATCCAGATGATTTCTTTATCAGATTATATTGAGTTCCTTCAGTACAACGTATGTAACTGACATCTTCAGAGATAGCTTATGTTGTTCAAACAGGTAGTAGCGTGACTTATGTCTCCCAATCTTCAACCTCCGAGTCTTGGGTCATTAATTGAGGTGCATCTGATCATATTTCTGGTAATAAATCTCTTTTCACTATTATTTCATGTTCTCAATCTCTTCCAACAGTCACGATGGACAACGAGTCTCAAACAGTGGCAACTGGAATAGGTCAATCAAGTCCTATTCCTTCCTTACCTTTATATGCAGTTCTTTATGTTCCCGGTAGTCCTTTTAATTTCATAGTAGTTAGTCACTTAGCCAAATCACTTAAATGTTCTATTTTATTTCTTGATAATCTTGTTTTTATATAGGAACGCAGTATGAGGCGAATCATTGGTATCGAACATGAATCAGATGGACTTTATTACCTTTTTCTTGCAAAATCACATGGACTCACATCTTGTCTTTTTTCAACAACTTGTCTTGTTACTGATTCACCAGATTTATTACATAAACGGTTGGGACATCCCGGTTTGTCAAAATTTAAGAAAATGGCACTTGTTTATCTCACTCGTCCACTCTAGAGTTTGAGTCATGCCAGCTCGGTAAGCATACTCGCTCTTATTTCTCTCTGCATCTTGGTAATCGAGTAGAGTCACCTTTTACTTTAGTCCATTCAGATGTTTGGGGTCCTAATCGAGTCAGTTTTACCTTGGGATTCTGCTACTTTGTCAGTTTCATTGATGATTATTGTAGGTGCACCTGGATATTTTTAAGAAAAACACGATCTGAGTTGTTTCTATTTTCCAGATCTTCCACGCTGAAGTTCAAAATCAATTTGGGATTTCTATACACACATTTCGTAGTGATAAAGCCCTAAAATATTTGCCTTCCCCATTTCATCAGTTTATGAACTCTCATGGGATTATTCATCAAACATCTTGTCCGTACACATTCCAACAAATGGGTATCTACAAGAAAGAATGGACATCTTATTAAAATTGCTCGTACCCTACTCATACAATATTATGTTCCGTTGCATTTTTTTGGGGGGTTTGCAGCTCTTACATCTTGCTATTTTATTAATCGTATGCCATCTTCAACCATCCAGAATCAAGTTCCATTCTCTGTCATGTTTCCCCACTTACCTTTGTTCTCTCTCTACCCCATGTCTTTAGGAGCACGTGTTTTGTTCATAACCTTACTCAAGGAAAAGATAAGTTAGCTTCTTGTGCTATTAAGTGCGTATTTTTGGGTTACTCGATAATGCAAAAGGGATATCGATACTATTCTCCTAACCTTCAGCGGCACCTTATGCCTGCTGATTTTACCTTCTTTGAAACCCAATTATACTTTACAGGTCCAAGTAATCACTTAGATATTTCTGAGGTGCTACCAATTTCATCTTTTAGAGATTCAGTCACTATCTCTCATTCATCTCTCTTTATAACTCCAACTTCACCCCTACAGCTCTAGTTGCAGCTCCACCACCTATAGCTCCAGTTCCACTATTTATAGCTCCAGTTCCACCACCTAGTCCAGTTCAACATTCTACAACTCCACCACTCCTCATTTATTATCGTCGTCCGCGCCCAGCATCAGGCCTAGCTGATTCACGTCCTGCATATGACCCTACTAATACTGGATACTTATCTCCTCTTAGTCATTCCATTGCACTATGGAATGGTATACGATCCACATTTAATTACAATCCCCATTATGTCAGTTTAAGTTACCATCATCTGTCATTACCCCATTGTGCATTTTTATCATCTTTATCCTCTATTTTTATCCCTAAGTCTACTGGTGAAGCATTGTCTCATCCAGAGTGGCGACATGCTATGATTGGCGAGATGTATGCTTTACATATGAATGGTACTTGGGATCTTGTTCCTCTTACTTCGAGTAAATTGACTATTGGTTGTTGTTGGGTGTATGCAGTCAAAGTTGGTATAGATGGCCAGGTTGATCGACTTAAGGCTCGTCTTGTTGCCAAAGGGTATGCTCAGATATTTGGGATCGATTACAATGATACTTTCTCTCCCGTTTCAAAACTAGCATTAGTCCGTCTTTTTCTATCCATGGTTGATGTTAGCCATTGGCCTCTTTATCAGTTGGACATCAACAATGCTTTTCTTCACGGTGACCTTGAGGATGAGGGCTATATGGAGCAACCACCTGGTTTTGTTGCTCATGGGGAGTCTAGTGTCCCTGTATGTCAGTCTGTCGGTCCCTCTATGGTCTAAAGCAATCTCCTCGAGCCTGGTTTGGTAAGTTCAGCACAATTATTCAGGAGTTTGGCATGACTCGTAGTGAAGCTGATCACTCTGTGTTTTAACAACATTCTACTTCGAATCTCAGTATTTATCTGGTGGTTTATGTTGAAGATATTGTTATTACCAACAATGATTAGGATGGTATTACTAAGTTAAAGTCACATCTCTTTCAGGACTTTCAGACTAAGGATCTGGGCAGATTAAAGTATTTTTTGGGTATTGAGGTCGCTCAATCTAGCTCAGGTATTGTGATCTCACAACGGAAGAATGCCTTAGACATTCTTAAGGAGACATAATGACAGGTTGTACACCTTTTGACACTCATATGGATCCGAATTCTAAATTCCTGCGAGGATAAGCGGAGCCGCTTAGTGATCCTGCAAGACATAGGTGGCTGGTTGGTAAAGTAAATTATCTCACAGTGACTAGACCTGGCATTTCCTTTCATATGTGTGGTAAGTTAGCTCCTGGATTCTCCTTGTAATAGCCACTGGGAAGTAGTTGTTCGCATTCTCCGATATATAAAATCATCTCTAGGCAAAGGATTATTGTTTGAAGATTGAGGCCATGAGCAAATTGTTGGGTACTCAGATGCTGATTGGGTAGGATCACCTCCTAACAGACGATCTACATTTGGACATTGTGTTGTAGTAGGAGGAAATTTGGTATCTTGGAAGAGCAAGAAACGAAATGTGGTTGCTCTGTCCAGTACATAAGTAGAATATCGAGCAATTGTTGTGGCAACATATGAGCTAGTTTGGATCAAACATTAGCTTAATGAGTTGAAATTTGTTGAGATCAGCAAGATGGAACTTGTGTGTGATAATCAAGCTACCCTTCATATTGCATCAAATCCAGTGTTCCATGAGAGAACTAAACACATTGAGATTGACTGTCATTTCGTCAGAGAAAAGATACTCTCAAGAGATATTGCTACAAAGTTTGTGAAGTTGAATGATCAACTTGCAGATATTTTCACCAAGTCCCTTACTGGTCCTCATATTAGTTACGTATGTAACAAGCTCGGTATGTATGATTTGTATGAACCGGCTTGAGGAGGAGTGTTAGATAGTTATGTAAATAATATGAATTAGTCCTCGTCCTACATAGAATAGGAGTACGATATGTATTTGTATAAATAGGGCTCATTATATTATAATTAAAACAAAATATAAATAATAGATTTTTTGTCGTGTATTCTCACACTTACGGTTGGAAATAGTCCTAGCACGCATTTCTTGTTACACCCCATTTTTTCGTACGTGAAAGTACACCATAAATAAATTGATGAAAGCTCGGAAATGAGATGTTACATCCCGCATTTTCGTACGTTAAAGTTTCATCGTAAGTTAATCGACGTAAGCTCGGGAATGAGATTATTTTGAGATTATATGTATTACGCTATTTCAAACAAGTGATAAGTAAATTCGTGAAGGTAAGAGAATAAGCGAATCGAATAAAGTGAGCTTCGTCGAAATTTGACATTTTGAGATAAAATACGGTCCAAGCTATAATACCCCGTATTTATGGACTAATGCCATATAAGGGTACCACATGACCATGATAGTAAAGTATATTATAGTAAGATATATAAAGTGTGTTAAAAGTGAGTAGTATTTTAAGTAATTTGAGATAATTCTTAATTATGTGGATAATTGGCAGCCGATGAAAACCAAAAAAATGACTCTTGAATCATATAACAACATGGAACATTTAGAAAACTAAGTGGCTAAGTCATCAAATTATTGGGGCCTACCAACTAACACTTTTAAAGAATTCATTTGAAACTCCAAGTCTTTGGATGTTAAGCTTACGGATGGAACTCCAAAAAAATTCATTTGAAACTCCAAGTCTTTGGATGTTAAGCTTGTTTAAATGCACAATTTCCATAAATGACTCTATTCATATAAATATTAGAGGTTTCCATGTTCTTGATTCCGCATATGTCTTATTATTCTATTGTCTGTTCATAGATCTCAGAAAATATGTAAGTTGGTAAAGTTTATTTCATGATATTAATCAGAGGCATAATGGTCTTATGACGTTCTGAGAGATTTTATTGACGTACTTCTCATGCATTGCATTTATTTATACATGTACATTGACCCATGACCAGATGGAGTTATATACGCGTATATATATGGGTTATGGGAAAAGGTTACGGCGTTATATACGCACCACCACCTGATCAGTTGGTATACGTTGTTGATTTGCCCACAATGGCCGAGATGATATGATGGGATGCCCTTAGAGGCTTGATGATGTTATGAACGCATATACCTATGCAAGGTATGACATTTATATGCATATGCATGACATTATAATTATTAATGATTCATATAGTTATTTAGACTTACATATTGAGCTTTTTACTCCATGTTTCTCTCATGTCTATCACTTACTGATTTTCTTTCCTTACATACTCGGTATATTATTTGTACTGACGTCCCTTTGCCTAGGGACTTTTATGTCCGCAAGTCTCGATAGACAGGTTGAGAGTCCTTCAAGTAAGCTATCAGCTCAGCGGAAGGTGTTGGGCGCTCCATTTGCTCCGGAGTTGCCTATTTGATCAGTATGCACTAGACACGTATTGACTGGTATGTCATGTAAAGACCCGTAAAATTTTCTTGTTTAAAATAATACCCGAATGAGTCCCCGAGTTGTTTTTATTGTGGAAAATTTTAAAACGAACCTAAATTGAGTAAAAAGTACCCCGGGACTTAGAGAACAAAATTTTCTAGAAAGTAGGCGTTATGCGACGCACTATGCAATCGCATAACGTGTATGCAGACCGCATAATGGTCGCATACACGGGCAGATCACTGTCTTATTTGAGGACAAATATGCGGTCCAATATGCGATCGCATTTCAGTTCTGCGGACCTCATAGATGTCGCATTGTTGCCCTTTGATTTGTGGGAGGGAGGTTATGCGACGCATTATGCAATCGCATAACATGTATGCGGACGCATAATGGTCGCATACCTTGGCAGATTGTTTTCGATTTTGGCCCATCTTGAGGGACATTCTGCGGTCGACTCTGCAGATCGCATTCCTGACCACATTCTTGTGTCGGGCTCCTATTTTTCTAATTTTAAAACCCGACCCCAGTTCATTAAAACACCCCTCCCCTTCATTTTAACCATTTCCTGAACAAAATTAGAGAGAGGGGAGAGAGGGTTCTTGAGAGAGAAAGCTTCATCTTTATCAATTGGATTCCGCCAGATAGAGAGATTGATTTCGGGATTGATGTATTGCCAGATATGCAGCCAATATATATTCCACCATACAAAATGGCTCCAGCAGAGTTGAGGGAGTTAAAGGAGCAGTTGAAAGACTTATTAGAGAAGGGGTTCATTTGGCCGAGTGTGTCGCTGTGGGGCGCTCCGGTTCTTTTCGCCAGGAAGAAGGATGGGTCGCTTCAGATGTGTATTAATTATCGGCAGCTCAACAAAGTCACTATAAAAAACAAGTATCCATTGCCTCGGATAGATGATTTGTTCGACCAATTGCAGGGTGCGAGGTTTTTCTCCAAAATTGATTTACGGTCGGGGTATCACCAGTTGAAGATCAGAGAGCAGGATATTCCTAAGACCGCCTTCAGAACTCGTTATGGCCATTTTGAATTTTTGGTAATGTCCTTTGGACTGACCAATGCTCCAGCGGCTTTCATGGATCTTATGAATCGGGTTTTTAAACCATTTCTTGACTCCTTCGTGATTGTTTTTATTGATGACATCCTTGTCTACTTGCGGAGTCGGGAGGATCATGCTAATCACCCCAGGGCAGTGCTGCAGACTCTTCATCAACACCAATTGTATGCCAAGTTTTCAAAATTTGAATTTTGGTTGGAGTTAGTCGCATTTTTGGGTCATGTTGTTTCCAGAGAAGGGATTAAGGTTGATCCCCAGAAGATCACAGTGGTGAAGGATTGGCCTAGACCAACGACCCCTACATAGATTCGCAGTTTCTTGGGTCTAGTTGGGTATTATCGGAGGTTTGTGGAGGGATTCTCTACCCTCGCCTCCCCATTGACTAAATTGATGCAGAAAGCAATTAAGTTCCAATGGTCCGACACTTGCGAGAAGAGCTTTCAGGAGTTGAAATCAAGATTGACTTCGGCACCAGTGTTAACCTTGCCAGAGGGCACGAAGGGATTTGTGGTTTATTGCGATGCTTCAAGGGTTGGTTTAGGATGTGTGTTGATGCAACACGGGAAAGTTATAGCCTACGCTTCTAGGCAACTCAAGAATCACGAGAAGAATTATCCGACGCATGATATATAACTCGTGGCAGTTGTGTTTGCATTAAAAACCTGGCGGCATTATTTGTATGGGGTCCATGCGGACGTGTTCTCTGACCACAAGAGTCTCCGATATTTGTTCAAGCAGAAGGAGTTGAATTTAAGGCAGCGGCGATGGTTAGAATTGCTTAAGGATTATGATATGAACATTTTGTACCATCCAGGGAAGGCGAATATGGTGGTCGATGCTCTCAGTCAGAAGTCCATGGGTAGTTTGGCTCATTTGAAAGTGGATCAGAGGCCTATAGCCCGGGAAGTTTATCAATTGGCCAGTCTAGGGGTCTGTCTCTCGACCTCAGACGAGGGAAATATTATGGTGCATAATGGAGCATAATCATCACTTGTAGCGGAAGTCAAGGAAAAGTAGTATATGGATCAAACATTGGCGCAATTGAAGGAGGCAATTTTGAATAACAAAATTTCGACATTTTCACTCGGTAGCGATGATGGTGTTTTACGATGCCAGGGAAGGCTATGTGTTCCTGATGTGGATAATCTTTGGGAGAGGGTGATGGATGAAGCTCACAATTCCAGGTATTCCGTGCACCCAGGTTCTACGAAAATGTATCAAGATCTCCTGGAAGTTTATTGGTGGAGCGGTATGAAGAGAGGTGTGGCAGACTTTGTATCTAAATGTCCGAATTGTCAGCAGGTGAAGGCCGAGCATCAGAGGCCCGGTGGGTTAACTCAGCTTATGGAAATTCCAATGTGGAAATGGGAAATGATTAACATGGATTTAGTGGTAGGGTTACCTCGCACTCAGCGCAAGTTCGACTCGATTTGGGTGATAGTGGATCGGCTCACGAAGTCAGCTCACTTCTTGCCAGTCAAGTCCACCGATACTATAGAACAATACGCTCAGTTGTATATCAAGGAAATAGTCAGGCTTCATGGTTCTCCAGTTTCTATTATCTCAGATCGAGGAGCCTAGTTCAAGGCTAATTTTTGGAGGAAATTTCAGCAAGGTTTGGGTACTTAGGTAAATCTCAGCACGGCTTTTCATCCGCAGACTGATGGTCAGGCAGAGTGGACTATTCATACGCTTGAAGATATGTTGCGGGCTTGTATGTTGGACTTCAAGGGTATTTGGGATGATCATTTACCGCTTATCGAATTTGCTTACAATAACAGCTTTCACGCTAGTATTCAGATGGTCCCATTTGAGGCATTGTACGGAAGAAGGTGTAGATCTCCGATTGGGTGGTTCGAGGTTGGTGAAGCAGAATTATTAGGGCCAGATCTTGTGCACCAGGTGTTGGAAAAAGTCAGAGTCATTCAAGAGAGGATGAAAACAGCTCAGAGCCGTCAAAAATCCTATGCGGACGTTCGTCGAAGGGAATTGGAATTCCAAGTAGATGATTGGGTATTCTTGAAGGTATCCCCCATGAAGGGAGTGATACGGTTTGGAACGAAAGGGAAATTGAGCCCAAGGTATGTCGGGCCATATCAGATTGCTCAAAGGATAGGACAAGTGGATTATAGGTTGGAATTACCCCCTGAATTGTCATTAGTGCACCCGGTGTTCCACGTGTCTATGTTGAAGAAAGTGGTTGGAGATCCATCAGCCATCGTGCTAGTTGAGACTATTGAGATTAATGAAGAACTATCATATGATGAGGTTTCATTTGCTATTCTTGATAAACAAGTCCGTACATTGAGGAACAAAGAAATTGATTCAGTTAAAGTACTGTGGCAAAGTCAGCACGTTGAGGAAGCCATGTGGGAAGCGAAAAATGAGATGAAAGAGAAATATCCCCATTTGTTTGAATAAGTCTAGTAGTGTTCGTCCGAACTGTCATCTCTAAGCAAGTTATATTTTATGTCCAATTTTGTGCAAAAACACCCCCATCTTCCCCTAATTGCCTTATTGTTGTAATTTCCCAATGTGTGCTGAAACTGAACCCGCTGTTACTATTTGGGTAGTGTGCAACCCTTGAAGTAAATGAAAGTTTTGTGACAGTATGTGTTAGGTAAGTGATTAATAGAAGTGTAGGTTGGTAATGATTAATTGAAATGAATATGGTATATTGAGGTGCTTGGGTTGTATAGGACTCATTAAAATGTGAATCATGTGCAAATTTGTGGTATAAGAAGAAATAGTTATGTGTAGTTGACAAAATGATTGAATATTTGCAAATTGTTGAGGTAACAACGTTGTGTGTGAGTTATTGGGTGATTAAAACTGTGTAATGGTGCTTGAAAATGTGTTTCGGGGGCTCTCTGACAGGTAGGTAGGTCTAATTACAAAGGGAACTCTGGCAAAATTTTTCTGAAATATTGGAGTTAGTGAAAATCTGGAAGTTTG
>ML375103.1:37499-67008 GCA_005239525.1 Nicotiana knightiana
GGGGGGGGGGGGAGGATGTAAGGACCCATAAAAATTTCTTGTTTAAAGTAATGCCCGAATGAGTCCCTGAGTTGTTTTTATTGTGGAAAATTTTAAAACAGACCTAAATTGAGTAAAAAGTACCCCAGGACTTAGAGAATAAAATATTCCAGAAAGTAGGCGTTATGCGACGCACTATGCTGTCGCATAACGTGTATGCGGACCACATAATGGTCGCATACACGGGCATATCGCTGCCCTATTTTAGGACAACTATGCGGTCCAATATGCGATCGCATTTCGGTTCTGCGGACCGTATAGCTGTCGCATTGTTGCCCTTTGATTTTTGGGAGGGAGGTTATGCGACGCACTATGCAATCGCATAACGTGTATGCGGACCGCATAATTGTTGCAGACCTGGGCAGATTGTTTTCGATTTTGGCCAATCTTGAGGGCCATTCTGCGGATCGCATTCCTGACCGCATTCTTGTGTCGGTCTCCTATTTTTCTAATTTTAAAACCCGACCCCAGTTCATTAAAACACCCCTCGCCTTCATTTTTAACCATTTTCTGAACAAAATTAGAGAGAGGGGAGAGAGGGTTCTTGAGAGAGAAAGCTTCATCTTTATCAATTGAATTTTCAAAGTCACTCAGGCCTGGAAATTTCGAGTAATCATCTTCTTCTTCATTCTAACAGGTAAGAATCCCCAACCCCCTTCCTTTAGTTTTCAGGTTTTAAACAAAAGGGGACTCTCATGAATTGATTCTTGAAAATATAAGTTGATACCTTGCATGCATGCTCATCAATGTCCATAATCTAGTAAGGGGAGAAGGTTCGGGTAAAGTTCAAAGAAGGGGTGGTGATCTAATGGTGTCACATAGCGTTCAATAAAATGCTTTAGATAGTTCAACTTGTATGCATGATTTCCAATTCTTAGTTGAATATGTTTAATTGTGAACTAGATTGACAGTACTAGTCGGTTCGGTGATTTGTGAGTAAAAGCTAAAAAGGGATTTCGAACCTAGGTATGTATGGCTAACTTTAAACTTTGTAGAATCCTCTTGTTGGTTCTGAGTATACGATATGAGTACCTTGTTTGAAAATACGTGAATTGATTGTTTAAATATATTGATACGTAAGATTTTATTCTCTGGTCGTCCTAGTTGATTGCTATACTACCGTGCTATATGAGATTGCGAAAGGTGTTTTGATGTGCCTATCTTATTATGTGCAACGATCATAAAAGCTCGAGGGTATCGATATGAAAGTATGTGTTAATGAATGAAAGAATGTTAATGTGCCCAAGTGTGGGAATGAATATGATGGCTAAAAACCGTGCGTGGTAAGTAATGAAAAAGCGTATTGTGAAATGATGTAAATGAGTTGAACGATTATAGTAACACCGTGTACATGAATCACTTCTTGGTGAGAGTCATTGTGCCGTGAGCTCAAATAGCGAATTGTTGATATGAACTTGTGTTCCTTGAAAGGAAGAATTCTTGTGATTGATTGTTTGTGGTTGTTGTTACGAAATATGATTGTCAGGTGGGATCGGGTTGCGCGCTGCAACACAAACTAATAAGGATAATGAGAGGTGAGATAATAAGGGCGGCCGAGGTAATAAGGGCGGCAGATGTAATAAGGGAGGCCGAGGTAATAAGGATGGAATGTGATCATTATCACTATTGAAATGAGAATCTATGATGTGAGGTAATAAGGGTAGCCGAGGTAATAAAGATGGAATGTGATCATTATCACCGTTGAAATGAAAATCTGGGAAACTCTTGAATATGGTGATGTTGAAAGGGAAAAAGGAGAGATTGTGAAACTTGTTGATTTTAGTTACTTCTTTCCACGTGCATTGATTGATTGGTTCTATTACTGTCTCTTATCTGTGTATTGTTTGATTGTACTTGGTATAAAGTTTGTTCATACATACTAGTACTATTCCACAGTACTAACGTCCCTTTTGTCGGGGCGCTACATTTTCTTATATGAATGTAGGTGGTTCTACAGCAGGTAATTCAGCCCACCGTCAGTAGTGCCTCCTCTCCTTTCCGTCAGCTGTTCTCATGAGCCCACTTCCTCTGGAGGCCACGTGTGGCTCATGTCGCCTTATTTTGAGTTTATTGTGTAGTGTAAGGTATAGCCGGGGCCTTGTTGCCTGCAAGTATTATATAAATCTTGTGTAATCGTAGAGGCTCCGTAGACACAATGTGGGTAATGTACATGTGTATTTTGGTAGTAAGTGTACGGTTCGGAATCGTGGTCCACGTTGTTAATGTTGTATGAAATTTGTAAGCCTTGGTATCATATGTTGGTAATGATGAAGAGTAGAAATGAATTCAATGTAAGTTTATGCTTAAGTTATAAATGGCTATTTCACATGAATAATGTATATTGAAATCGCAGGGTAAAACGTGGGATAGGAAAGGCAAATCAGGTTCGCTTGATCGGGTTCATTCGGTTAGGCACCGGTCTCGTTCCTCGATTTTGGGATGTGACATGTCAGGACCCTGTCCCGTCCTTATGACGTTTATGTACTCTTAGAGGCTTGTCGACATATGTTATGTATATGAAATATTTTACGGCCTTGTTGGCCTATTCAGTGTGCGAGTGATCATTTTGGCCTTATAGGCCTGTATGTCATATGTATAAGTATGTATTATATGTTGGGTCATCCTATGTCGAGTGTCCCCTCATGTTTCACTCTAGTTATCTCACAACAACCTTTCCGTCTCATTTACCTATGTTAGTATAATTCAAAAATATACGTTACGTTGCTACTCGATTGAATAAGGTGTCGGGTGCCTGTCGCAGCCCATCGGTTCGTGACATTTCAACATAATAGAATAGTCTAACTTGGTACAAAAATTTAATGACAAGACTGAAAAAACCATGATAAGATCAAACTAAAGAACAAATGTGATAGTTTGAAACTTATTTTAAAAGATTGGGATACTTTAATTGGAAAGAAGACTGGCTTAGGATGGAATTGCGAGAAAAGACAATTCAAACGAGCGTTGAATGGGGGAGTAGGAAGATAAAGGTATTAAGAATTATTAAATTTATTTTCACTTAAATATAATATATTATTATTACTTTGTTTCGAAGATCAAATTCTTTTAATTGTTCTTTCATGAATATGGGAGAATCCAAATGTAGAGAAATTTAGAATTAAAGATTTACACTTTAGAGAATTGATGAAAATTTATTTTAAAGATGTTGTTGCCACTGGTGAACATGCATCGGCGCCATCATCTGGAGTTTTACCCCATGAGAAACAGGTTGAGTTTGAAACTTCAACAAGTAACGAGGAGGTTATTATGGAGAATGACATAAAAATAAGAAATAATACAGGAGAAGGATGAGATCGTACTAATATAGAAGAACCATAAGTTGCATCATATTAGTCAAGAAATTAATGAGATAAATATTTTTAGCATAGGAAGACCTATAGTTGCAATTGCTATGGTTGAAAAAGATATTCAAACTACACAAGGACTAGAAATATATGATGTTTTAGTTTTGTACTTATTTTTGTGATTTACTCTAGTTATTGAAACTATGGTTTGTGGGAATACTATATTTTTGTATGTGAAATTCTTATTAGTTAAGTTATGTTTATTTGTACATAAAGTTATTTTGAAGTTATTATTAATTATTTAATGTTTGTTTGTATATAAAGTTTTTACTAGTTAAGTAATGTTTGTTTTGATCCCTTTTTACAGATGTTATTGTATGCGGGTAAAGTCGGGGATGACGCATACCCCGATTTTCGTGTAAAGAAGACAGAAGAAGGGCACGGATGCACGAGGTTGAAATCGAGGATGGGAGACTTTCGTGCTGAGACCCATGAAAGGTGAACGATATGCTCATCGTCGGGCATGATAAGGCAACGTTTCCCGGACTCAAACGAGCTCTAAGACCTCGGGAAATATGGAAAACGGTTACGCATGACAAACAGAGGGTCGTGATATTCGTACCTAACCGGATATCACAGCGCGGATCTTGTCCGATGTCGGTTACATATTAGTAATTAACGAGAAAGGAGGAATTTTACCTTTTTAGACTTGTACTAGGTATGAAACTCTTATACTATATAAAGGGGAAGCTTTTCCTTAATACCTCACATTTGTAACATGCAAACCAAGGCAATACAAATTCATTTTTATGCTTTCTAGCTATTGCAATGTTCTTACTTTAGTGTTTGTTCTCCATTCACAATCGGCTTCGAACCAAAGGTCTGATCGAGGGCAAAACCATTGTTCAACATAAGTTTGAGTTGGGCCGTAACATTGCAATTGACTCGTTTATCTAATATTCTTGATTATTTATGTTGAATAAATTCACATATCCTTAAAATCACGTGCAAATTTAATTGTTATCTGTTTTAAGGGTAAACAGTTTGACGCCCACCGTAGGGCTAAGGATAATAGTGGCGATTTGATACAAATCTCCATAACTCGCTCCATTTTATTCTTATTCATTAAAGTCTTAATTTCAGGTCAGTTTGAAAATGTCAAATTCTCAGTCTACCCATCATGGTGAAAATAATAATCTGGTGCCTTGCAACAAGTTTCTTTTACTGACCTCAACGGAGTCCCAGTTGTCGATCCGGTCGATGCCAACTCGTAGGTAGCGATCGACGTCAATCTGCCAACTGACCCCAAAAGCTGCGTTTGTGGGGGACCCTGACCAAAATCTCGAGAAGCGACTGAAGGAAATGGGGTAAGCCATAGTTAATCTTCGAAATGTTGCAGGCTCAACATGCAGTGATAGTGCAGCTACAGAACCAAACTCATGCCCCTAGCAAGGTTGAGCCCAAACAATCCTAGGAAAACGTCTGAAGAAACGAACTGATCATTGAGATACCGGGCGAAGCTAAGTTCGGGGTCAATTCAGAAATAATTAAATTTTTTGAGTAATTAACAAAGAGGGTGGAGTCACGTGAAAATAAAATTGAGGCCAATGAAAAGAAGATGGAAACATACAATTCCAGGGTTGATCAAATCCCAGGAGCACTCTCGATATTGAAAGGCATGAATTCCAAGAAGTTTATCTAGAAGCCTTTTCCTCCGAGCGACACCGAAGTTGATCCCAAAGAGGTTTTGTATGCCTGACATCTCGAAATAAAATGGGACCACAATTTCGATTGATCATGTGACCTCCTATACACATGGAACGAATGGACCTGCCTCTGGTTGTAGATGATTGGGCCTTTCAGGTATTCACTCAGGGGCTTAACCCCGAATATCCTTGGCCTCACAACAAGTAAAACAAAATTTAGAAGAGTACCTGATGGTGACTTGGGTCGACATCTACTACAGGTACCAGTCGAAGATCAGGGTCGAGGACAACCAAATTGGGGCCCCTTATGGGTCTTTTTATCCCATCATGTCCAACGACAAGTCTAAGAGAGTCGTCGATCATGATCCAAGGCCGGTCGGGGATTGGTACCAACCATAGAGAGCGGACCGAAGGGGAAATGGGTCTGGGTGTCACCCCACCAGGAATGAGAAAAGAAGCGACCAAGGGCCCAATAGCCGATATTTGATGACTAAAAATGGTTTCGACAGGCCGCTCGGGGGCAGAGAAGCACCAAGATTATTAGAGTATAACTTCAACATTGATGCTACTAGCATTGTGTCGACCATTGGGCGCATCAAAGAAACCAAATGGCCTCAACTATTGAAATATGACCCTACCCAAATAGATCCTAACTTGGTGTATAAGTATCACGACACTCATGGTCACATGACCGAAGATTGTCAACAATTTAGAGAAGAAGTTTTCCGGTTGTTCAATAACGAGCACCTCCGAGAATTTCTGAGTGATCGATCCAAAAACCACTGCAGGAACAGGGACGCCAACAAACAGGTCGAATAAGAGGAGCCTCAGCACATCATCAACATGATCATCAGAGGGGTCGATGTCTTCCAAGGGCCAATGATAAAACACACTAAAGTATCTATCATAGGGGAAAAATACACACAAGATTATGTGTCGGAAGAAACTATTTCGTTCAGCGACAAGGATGTCGAGGGCATTGTGTAACCTCACAATGATGCACTGGTAATATTTGTACTTATCCATAAATCTCAAATTAAACGTGTGTTGATTGATCCAGGTATCTCAGCCAACATCATCAGATCGAGGTTCGTAGAGTAATTGGGGTTACAGAAGAATATAGTGCCTGCAGTTTAGGTGTTGAACAAGTTTAACATGGCATGCGAAACTACTAAAGGGGAGATAACCCTGCCAGTGAACACCGTCGGGACGGTCCAAGAAACAAAGTTCTAGGTGATCGAAAGGTACATGAGGTATAACTCTTTATTCTGAAGGTTGTGGGTTCATAACATGAGGGTTGTACCCTCGACCTTACACTAGGCGCTGAAATTACCTACATCGGGAGGGGTCAAGACTGTCTACGGAGAGCAGCCAACTGCAAAGGAGATGTTTGCAGTCAACAAGGTAATCCTGGTGCCCGCAGTTTTGACATCAAGGATCGCGGAGTCGACCAAAAAGGAAGAAATTAAACAGCAATCACAGATGCCGATCTCGGCCAAACTGGAGGAACGGGGAATAGACGAAGAGGATGATTACATAATCCCGAGATCATTTATTTCTCCTGATGACACCTACTCCACCAAATCGATGGTCAAAAAGTTGGATCAGGTCATACTGATCGAACACCTACTAGATCGAAAGGTATACCTAGGCACAAGGTTGATCCCTGAGCTCAGGAAAAAAATCATTGATTTTCTTAAAGCTAACATAGACTATTTTTCTTGGTCCCATATTGACATTTAGGAATCCCGCCGGAGGTAAACACTCATAAGTCGAGTTTGGACCCGAAGGTCTACCTGGTTAAGCAAAAAAGAAGGCTGCGATCCGAGATCAAGACTCCTTAAAGTATGATATATTCGGGAAGTTAAATACCCGAACTGGTTAGTTAACGTAGCGGTAGTACCTAAAAAAGGGAATAATCTAATAATGTGTGTAGATTACAAAGATCTAAACAAGGCATGCCCCAAGGATTCTTTCCCTTTGCCTAACTTCGGTAGGATGTTCGATGCGATGATCGGGCATGAGATAGTCAACTTTCTTTATGCCTATTCCAGGTACAACAAAATTTAGATGGACCCAGACAATCAAGATAAGACTTCTTTCATCACTAAATTTAGCACCTATTGTTACAATGTAATGTCGTTCAGATTAAACAACGTCGTGCCACCCATATACTCCTAGTAAACCGGATATTCGAGGAACGGATAGGAAAAATCAATGGAAGTTTATATTGACGACATGTTAGTCAATTCCCTGAGAGCAGAGGACCATTTGAAACATTTGAAGGAGACCTTCGACATACTGAAGAAATACAATATGAAGCTGAACCTAGAGAAATGCGCATTTGGGGTCGAATCGAAAAAATTCCTCGGCTTCATGGTATCCAATCGAGGGATCGAGATCAACCCTGACAGAATCAAATCCATAGAGGGAATCACCGTGGTGAATAACGTCAAGGCCATTCAAAGGCTGACCAGACGTATAGCTGCCCTAGGCCGGTTCATATCGAGGTCCTCGAACAAAAACCATCGATTCTTCTCACTATTAAAGAAAAAGAATAACTTTTCTTGGACCTAGAATTCCAGCAAGCTTTGGAAGAACTAAAACGGTACCTATCGAAC
Organism: Nicotiana knightiana; assembly: GCA_005239525.1. NCBI lineage: Eukaryota > Viridiplantae > Streptophyta > Magnoliopsida > Solanales > Solanaceae > Nicotiana > Nicotiana knightiana. Next base: position 45,171 of record ML375103.1, read on the forward strand.
CTGCCCCTACTGCACACTCCGAAGGCAAACTAGCAAGTGTCCTTTACTTGGGGGTTTCCAAGGTAGCGGTAAGTGTAGTTCTAGCTCGGGAGGAAGAAGTTATGAAATTTCCTATTTACTATGTCAGTAGAACTCTAGGCGAGGCCGAAACAAGGTATTTGATCTCGTCCAGTTTCACTCCTCTAATCGTGGCTATGAAAAAGGTCGATACAATAGTAATACATAACAAGAGTCGGGGTCGAATTCCGCAGGGAGCTATATGTATGGGAGTTAGTAACATATATCTTACCATGTGAGTTTGTATATCTAAATTTGCACTTCCACAATATTTGGCTTGTTTAAAAATCTAAACTAAACTACAATTGCAATTTAAATAAATAAAATTAGCAGATTCTTTTTGTTCTTTTTCAAATGATATAAAAGGCCTAGGGCTATGACCTTTTCTGAGGTGTTTGCCTAATGGGTTGTAAACTTTAAAGCTTGTTTTTTTGGTCGGAATATATTATAGTTATTAAAAATCAAGTACCCACTCAATACCTCTCGGTCAGAGAGTGATTTTGCTCAATTTGGCTTTCTCAAGTCCAAACGGGTATTGAACAGAATGGTTGATGAAAAGCTCAAGTCGGGTTTTACTATCTCTAGGTTCAACCCCATAATTGGGCTTATCAATCTCTCTATTGATCCAATTTCTTGCTACCCAAGTTTTTCCTCGACTAAGTCTCTCTTTCTCAAGTAGAGACTAAGTCAAATAGGCATGAACGAATGTTTACAACTATTAATTCTTCAAATAAAAGCAATAACAAGGCTAAATAATAAACACCCAACCATAAACAAGCAATAAAACAAACACCCATTACGTTTCCACACTAGGGTTGGGTCACAACCCTAGTGAAAATCTAGCTACTCATGCTAGAAATGGAACAAAAAGGAGAAGAAATAATAATTAAACTCATATTGCTAATTAAAATGATGAAATCAATGTTTAATTAACTCAAAATAGCAAAAACTACTAAAAAGAGTAAAAGAAATCGTCTACAGTAGCAACCGATGTCAAAGTTAACCTAAAAAAGTGAAATTCTTCTATTTATAAAGGGCCAGAGTTTTTGGAAAAAAACACCCTTTCAGAGGTTCTGCGGTCGCACAATTCCATGTGCGGTCCGCACTTTTCTTCAGCTTGACAGGATTGGAAATCTGCAGCCACATAATTCTGAACTGCGGTCACAGTGCACTCTTTTTGCGGTCCACACAATTGTAAGTACGGTCGCACCTTGCTCTTCTGCGGTCTGCATAATTGTAACTGCAACCGCATAGCTCTTCTTCTGCGGCCGCACAATAATTGTGTGGTCCGCACTTCTGGTAGACTTGAAATGCAGGTTCTCTGAACTTTTGCTCTGACCCAGCTTCTGCGGCCGCATAATTCATGTGCGGACCACACTTTGCACCATTCTTTGATGGAAATTTCTCCAAAAATATTCCGTGGTCCGCACTTTTGAGCTTTTGTGCCTGTTTTTGTCCTTGAGTTCATATTACTCCTTCTTGAGTTGGATTTCACCTCGGGAGCTCATCTTCTAATAATTAAGCACATTTCATCAGTTTTCGGGAACACAATTAAGTGATTTTGGACTATAACGAAAGCTAAAGGGCGCTAACAAGTAGTCAAAATCCCCACTTATCAACTCCCTCAAACTTAAGCTTTTGCTTGTCCTCAAACATATAAAGTAATTCCCACATCCACAAGTTAAGATCTATTCCAACTAATCAAAGGTGAATCAATCACACATCAATTGGGACCAACAATTACCCACACCACTTATGAATTATCAACAAGGCAACAAGTTAAACTCTTAAGCACATATAGTCCTTATGTGACACTTGATCATGAAGAGTTTACCTCATTCATCAAGGAAGCTCTCTCTTTCATGTAGGTCATTGTGGATCCCGAACTCCTCCTCCTCAACTCTTCGTTTGCCTATCTCACTTAAGAATTTAACACTCAATCCAAAGATTTGTGAAAGGTTCACTCATCTCTCTTAAAAGAATGTCGCAAGTACGACTTTAAGTACCATAGGCTTGCCCCTCATGTAAATCACCACTAATGTAAGCTCACTCGACTTGAAATCACGTAGGGTTTTTTTGGAATGCAATGAAGGCCTTTTGAACTAAGGTTGGATGTGCAATGATAGAATGGGCTCATATTTCCTTAAGCACTCCATTTTCTTTTCTCGGCTCATGCTTTGCTAACTCTTTGAGGGTGTTGGGATACGGGTAGGAAGTATCAGCATGTCTCGCGACCACTGACATGTTGGCCGACATCATGACACCCATATTGATCGGGTACCCAACCATAATAGAGGCGACTAGAACTGCCCGTGAATAGGTAAGTTTGTCTCATTCTGGCACGGGTCTAGTCTGCTGCATACGAAGGTCTGCCATCCCTTTGCCTCAAAATTTAGGGTGTTCCATTGAATAGGAACCCCTGCAGTAATCCATGGCAGTGGTGGCCCCGGGGCTGCAAGAAGCTCAACTAGACATGGGCGAGCTGCATCACCCATCGCCAACCAAGTATCGTACCAGCTCAACGTCCTCAAACCTCAAGTAGAAGTTCAGTGTGTGATGGTCGAACTGCACCTTCAGATTTATGACTTTTGTAACTTTGGTCCCTTTCTTAATATGTTCCACATTGGGATAGAACTCCCGGACCAAATGTTCCTTGGCATCCACAACTAACTGGGTGAACCACATCCACCCCTTCCTCTCTCAAAACTGTCTCAACACGGCTGGATTATACTTGTCAAGATCTTGAAGTAGGAACTTTCGGTCGAGAGTGAGCGATCTCACCGGCCACCACCCACGGAAGCTGGTGAAGGCAGCTAGACGCACAAAATGGTCCTCCAATGCCTCTTTGTTCTTTGACCTCTCAAGGTCGGCAACTGTAGTATCACCTCCATCGGCCATCATATGGAATATCATCAAAAGTAGTTGGTGGTGCCTCAGGGCAGGTGTAGCAGAGGGCTGTCTGACTTGCACTCTCCAAATCCTCGAAGTGCTATGTGAGGAGGAAGGCTCATCTCGGAGTTGATACCTTCCTTGTGGCTACTGTGGCTGTGATTGAACAACATGCTTCTCTTGAACTGAGTCGCCCTCCGATGCTTTCCGATATGGGGCATATGAACTAGGTTTGGAGGGCTCGAGCTGTCTTCCTCGGCCTACTGTAGCTTTCTTGGTGATTATCTTTTGGAGGGCGAGGGTAAAGTGCTTTTGCCTCTACCTCTGGAAGGTTCACCCTCCCCTTTGAAGTGTCACCGCGGCCATGAGATCTAACCATTTTCTGTAACAAGAAACAATAGAAGTCAGTTGTAATTCAATTGCACACAGATAGTATATCACAGTGCAAAACATGAGTGCAGGGTAGGGAAGTGCGATCCGCATAATTACAAGTGCGATCGTAGACTTGGTTGTGCGAACTGCAGATTTTGAACTTGCGGCCGCAGAGATAGAACTATGGTTCCCATAATTTTAAGTGCAACCGCGGAATTGAAGTGCAGTCCGTACAATTATGTTTGCAGCCGCACATTGGACATCCCAAAAGTGCCAACTCTCTGATGACAGAGATTGGTCTATTCTGCGGCCTCACACACTTTTTTGCGATCGTGGTGGAATTTGTGCAATTTGCAAAATTTCAAGTTGGGCCGCAGGATTTACTTGACCAAGGACCCTAGATCTCAACTTCTATGGACCGCACAATTTCTTGTGCGGCCACAAATTTCAAAACCAAATATGATCAGGCTTTTAGGGTTTTCAAGTTTTTGCACAGATTCAACATGATATTAATAATTAACAATGCAAATCAATTTACCTAGTCCCTATAAAGCAATTAGTAGTTGACATAACACATATTAACCCCCACATGGTAGTAAAATTCAAATCTATTGACAAATGCCTAAAACTACCTAACAAATTATAAATTAAACTAAAAGCTTAAAAACTCTTTGAGAAATTAAGCATACCAGATATGAAGGAGTGCAACTAAATGATTACTGATGTGGATGGAGTGTGGTAGATGATTTCCAAGTTTTAGAATTTAGAGTGCTCAGAGAGGGAAAAACTTTGTACATTAGCCTTGGGCTACTATTTATACTTGCAGGCATAATTCCTTATGGCTGCGGACCGCAGAATTCGATGTGCGGCCGCAGATTGGCCATTTCTCTAACAACACAAACTTCAGAGAGTTTTCAATTTCTCATCTCAATTTGTGTGGTTCGCACAAGAATTGTGCGGTCGCGGTTTCCTTATGCTGTAGCACTCCTAATTGTGCGATCCGTACAATGCATGTGCAGTCCGCACTTTTTTTACACCTAGCCAATTTTCTAAGCATAGTTACTGTAAAGCACACTCATTCCTGCAACACACTTCAAATCCAGTTAGCAAAAAATAACACCTATCTACAAAAGAAGAAAAGAAAAGAGAAAGAAAACATGGATTGCCTCCCAAGAAGCGCCTGATTTAACGTCGCGGCACGATGCAGATTACCATCACTTCAAATGAATAACTACCACCACGTGGCCATCATCAGCTTGTCCCAAATAATGCTTCACCTGGTGACCATTGACTCGGAATACCTCATCATTTTTGTTCTTATAGTCCAATGCACCAAAAGGTGTCACACCCACAATTTCAAAGGGACCACTCCATTTGGATTTCAGCTTTCCGGGAAATATCTTCAATCGTGAGTTGAACGATAAAAAAAGATCGCCCAGCTTGAACTCCTTGTTTCAGATATATTTTTCATGAAGGTACTTCATCCTCTCTTTGTACACTGATGAAGTTGCATATGCATGGTACCGGAACTAATCCAATTCATTCAAATGTGCAACCCGCAATTAGCGGCTGCATCCCAATCAAGATTCAACTTCTTTAAAGCCCACATGGCTTTGTGCTCAAGTTCCATCGAAAGATGACAAGCTTTTCCAAACATCAACCGGTATGGAGACATGCTGATAGGAGTTTTGAAAGCAGTCCGATAAGCCCATAGTGCATCATCAAGCTTCTTTGACCAATCCGTCTGATTAGCATTCACTGTTTTGGACAAGATACTCTTTATCTCCCGATTGGAGACTTCCACTTGACCTCTAGCTTGAGGATGATAGGGAGTGTAACTTTATGAGTGACGACATACTTGCTAAGCAAAGTGTCAAAAACCTGGTTGCAAAAATGCGACCCTTTATCGCTTATCATAGCCTGCAGAGTACCAAATCTTGTGAAGTTATTCTTCTTCAAAATGCCACCACACTTATCGCTTTATTTTTTGGTAGAGCAACGACCTCAACCTATTTAGACACAAAAATCAACTGTGACCAAGATGTAGGTGTTTCCACAAGAACTCACAAAAGGACCCAAGAAGTCAATACCCCACACATCAATCGATCTCCAAAATGGTTGTGAGAGGCATTTCATTCTTCTTCGAGATCCCACCGGCCCGTTGGCATTCATCACATCTTTTCACAATATCACTTGCATCTTTGTAGAGAGTGGGCCAATAGAAACCACAATTAGCACTTTAGCCGTCGTTCTTGCTCCGCCATGGTGACCACCATAAGGCGAAGAATTCAAGATTCAAGAATAACATTTTTCTCTTCATCCGGTACGCATCTTCTAATTCCCCCATCCGTGCAAATCCGGAAGAGGTAAGGCTCGTCCTATTAATAATCTTGACAATCCTGTTTGAGCTTCTTCCTTTGATTTGAAGAGAACTCATCCAGGATGATTCCATACACAAGGAAGTTTGCTAGATTCGCAGACCATCGCACCTCCTTCATTGAAATGGCCAAGAGTTGCTCATCGGGGAAGGAGTCATTGATTTCAAGGCCATCATGCGGCCTCCCCTCCTTCTCCAAATGAGACAATAGGTCTGCCACTTGATTTTCACTCCCTTTCTGATCTTGAATATCAATATCAAACTCTTGCAATAATAACACCCATCTCATAAACTTAGCTTTTGAATCTTTCTTTATCATAATATAACAAAGTGCCGCATGGTCCGTATGAACAATAACCTTTGCGCCCATCAAGTTCGAGCAGAACTTCTCAATAGCAAACACAATGACAATAGGCTCTTTTTTGGTAATAGTGTAATTGACTTAGGCATCATTCATGGTTTTACTAGAATAGTAAATCGTATGGAAAATCTTGTGGATACGTTTCCCCAAAACTGCTCAAACCGCTACATCACTAGCATCGCACATAAGCTAAAAAAAACACTCCAATTAGGAGCGGTGATAATAGGAGTAGTAGTCAACTTGAACTTTGGAAATTAAAAATCTCTCATGCAATCATCATTAAAGTGAAATTTAGCATATTTCTCCAAAAGCTTGCACAATGGGTTCACCATTTTGGAAAAATCCTTCATGAAGTGCCGGTAAAAGCCCGCGTGACCCAAGAAACTTCTCGTGCCTTTCATTGATGTTGGAGATGAAAGTTTAGAAATCACCTCTATCTTCGCCTTGACGGACTCTATGCCCTTCTTTGAAATCTTGTGGCCAAGGACAATGTCCTCCTCGACCATGAAATGGCATTTCTCCCAATTCAACACCAAGTTCGTTTCTTCACACCTTGCCAATACTTTATCCAAATTGCCAAGCAATCATCAAGGGAATCCCCGACTATCGAAAAGTCATCCATGAAGACTTCAAGGTAGTACTCTACCATATCCGTAAATATCTCCATCATACACCGTTGAAAAGTTCCCGGTGCATTGCATAAGCCAAATGGCATTTTCTTGAAAGCGGAAGTGCCATAGGGACAAGTGAAAGTTGTTTTCTCTTGATCTTCCAGGGAAATAAGGATTTGATTATATCTCGAATATCCATCTAGAAAGCAATAGATTCCACGGCCGGCCAACCTATCAAGCATTTGGTCAAGGAAGGGGAGTGGAAAATGGTATTTCCTTGTGACTTTGTTTAGCTTCTAATAGTCTATTCACACTCTCCACCCAGTCACCGTTCTTGTGGGAATCAACTCGTTTTTGTCATTGGTGACCACAGTTATGCCCCTCTTCTTCGGAACACATTGCACCGGAGAAGTGCACAAACTATTAGAAATAGGGCAGACAACTCCGGCAGCTAACCACTTGATGATCTCCTTTTTGACCACGTCTTGCATGACTTCATTGAGTCTCCTTTGATGTTCAATGGAGGGTTTGGCATATTCCTCCAAGTTAATCTTGTGCATGCAAAATGTGGTCTTATTCCCGGATATCCGCCAAAGTCCACCCAACAACTTTCTTCCTCTTATGGAGAACCGCCAATGTAGAGTCAACATGCACGTTAGTCAAACAAGAGGAAAGAATAACCGGTAAAGTAGAACAAGGGCCAAGGAATTCATACCTGAGATGTGGAGGCAATGTCTTCAACTCCAAGATAGGAGGCTCTTCAATTAAGGCTTTGTAGGAGGAGTTTTCCTATTCTCAAGATCCAAGGAAAGTTTCCGGGGTGCATAGTTGTACGAACCCATTCCTTGCAAAGAATTAACACATTCCGTGAAGCCATCCATCTCACCATCATCAAAATTTAGCAAAACATCCTCCAACATATCACCCACATTAATCGTGTGTCATCAATAATCACATCTATCACCAAGTTCACGAAAGAACAAACTCCATTGCTATTCGGTTACCTCATAGATTTGCACACGTGGAACACCACATTTTTATCACCCGCTTAGAAAGTGATTTCTCTGGCTTCCATATCAACAATAGCCTTCCCCGTATCAAGGGAAGGTCTACCAAGAATAATCAGAACCTCATAGTCCATTTCACAATCAAGAATAACTAAATTCGTCAGGAGAATGAACTTCTCAACACGAACCAATACATATTCAATCACCCCCACGGTCTCTTCATTGTAAGATCAGCCATTTGTAATCTCATAGATGTGGGTCTTGGTTTTCCAATTCCCAATGTATTGAAAATCGAATAGGGCATCAAATTGATACTGGCCCCAAGATCACAAAGAGCTTTGGCAAACTCGGCACTTACAATGGTACAAGGAATTGTGGAAGCACCGGGATCTTCCAACTTAGGAGCCATCTAATGCACAATTGCACTCACTTGGTGAGTGACTTTTATAGTTTCAAAATTCATTGACCGCTTCTTTGTCACCAAATCCTTCATAAACTTTGCATACCCGGGCATTTGTTCCAAGGCTTTAACTAATGGAACATTTATAGAAAGACTCTTCATCATGTCAATGAACTTTTTGAATTGATTCTAGCCATTTTTCTTGGCAAGAATTTGAGGATATGGAGGAAGTGGCTTAGGCAATGGTGCCTTACCTTTTCGCACTACCGGTTCCGGTATGTCAATCACATGATCCCTAGACGGGTTCACATCCTCTTGAGTCTCTTCCACCGCGTCATCAATATCAATCTGCACTTCATCATTTACTTGCACCACATTGTTCATGATCTCCTCTTCTTCTACTACTTGCTCATCATCCACAAGTTGCCTTTGACTTGAGGTAGGTGCATTTATACCTCTTCCACTTCTTGTTGTAACAAGCATAGCATGACCCATGTTGTTCCCACCCTTTGGGTTCACCACCGTATTACTTGGTAGTTCCCCCTTAGTATGAGAATTTAAAGCTTGATAGATTTGACCCATTTGCACTTCTAGATTTCGGATCGATGTGTTGTGTGAAGCAAGTTGGGCATCGGAATCAACATTTTTCTCCATCATTTGCTTGAACATGTTCTTAATATGCCTCATTTCATTGTTGGAGGAACTAGGACCATGGGAAGGATAAGGAGGTGGGTTGTTCGGTTGTTGATACATCGGGGGCCTTTGAAAACCCGATCCACGATTTCCTTGATTGTTGTTCCACCCACCTTGATTGTTGTTCCCCTAATTTCCTTAGTTATTATTGTTATGCCAATTTCATTGATTGTTGCTTTCACTCCAATTTCCTTGATTGTTGTTATTCCAATTGACTTGATTGTTTCCACCACTCCAAGTACCTTGATTATGAGAATTCCAATTGCCTGATTGTTTGAAGGTCTCCATTGTTGTTGACTAGGGCCTTGGAAGTTGTTTCTTTGCCCTTGAAAGTTGTTTACATATTGGACCTCTTCTTCTTGGTCATTGTAAGAATCACCTTGATCAAATCCACTATTATCTTGCACAAAATTTCCCACTTTTTATTGCACTTGTGGACTTCTTATTCTTCTCTTGTTTACCATCATTTTCACTCCCTTCATAGCATTGACTTGCCTCGGGTTTTACACTTGCTGAAGTTGAGCCTTTGCCAATTGATTCATGGTGGTTGTCAAAATGTTTATGGCTTGTCCATGGTCATGTAACTCTTTATGAATAAGAATCACATTGGGATCACATTGTGGAACATTAGATCTAGATTGTCATGTTGTTGAAGTATATTCCATCTCATCCAAAATATCACACGGCTCCACATAAGGCGTAGTCATGAAATTCCCACCGGTAAGTTGATTCACTACACATTGGTTGGTGGTAGTAATCCCACGATAGAAAGTTTGTTGAATCATGTTCTCTATCATATCATTGTTGGGGCACTCTTTCACCATTGTTATATAATTTTCCCATATCTCGTGTAGTGGTTCATTGGGCTCTTACTTGAATGCTAGAATTTCATCCTGAAGAATAGCCATGTGCCCGGGAAAGAAGTACTTTGAAATAAATTTCTCCGCTAGTTCATCCCAAGTCCGAATAGAATGATTCGGCAAGTGTTCCAACCAATCTAAAACTTTCCCCATGTAGAGAGAAGGGAAAAAGCCTTAGCCTCAAAGCATCCTTGGAGACATTTGTTTGTTTGCTCCCCTAACACGTATCGACGAACCCCGTCAAGTGTTTATATGCATTTTGACCTGGTGCACTGGTGAAGAACCCTCGCTGATCGAGAAAAGTGAGCATCACGTTGGTTATTTAAAAGTTGTCCGCCTAATACGGGTTGGGACTATCTAACTTGCATACCATTCATTCGGCAACACCCCGTATAGAGCCACTCGTGGTGGAGGTGGGGTTGGAACGAGTACATTGTCTTGAGGCGGTCGGTCTCGTCTATTGGCTTGAGGTTCAAGACAGAACTCATCCATTTGATCATCCTCAACGTCCACATCCCCCATGGCTTTTCCGAGCTTGTTGTTTGCCATAATTGCACCTACAATTCTCACATGTTAGTAACAAGTAAAGAAAAGAAGATATTCCAAAAACACACTAAAATATATAGCTAACACCGTGTTTTAGCTCCCCGACAACGACAATAAGGTATATGATCTTGTCCAATTCACTCCTCTAATCGAGACTATGAAAACGGTCGATACAATAGTAATACACAACAAGAGTCGGGGTCGAATTCCGCAGGGAGCTATATGTATGGGAGTTAGTAGTATATATCTTACCATGTGAGTTTGTATATCTAAATTTGCACTTCCACAATATTTGGTTTGTTTAAAAATCTAAATTAAATTTTAATTTAAATAAATAAAACTAGATGATTATTTTTGTCCTTTTGCAAATGATATAAAAAGCCTAGGGCTATGACCTATGTCTAGGTGTTTGTCTAATGGGTTGTAAACTTCAAAGTTTGTTTATTGGTCGAGGTGTATTATAACTATCAACGATCAAGTACCCACTCAATAACTCTTGGTTAAAAGTGATTTTGCCCAATTTGGCCTTCTTAAGTCCAAACGAGTATTGAACAAAACGGTTGATGAAAAGCTCAAGTCGGGTTTTACTATCTCTAGGTTCAACCCTTTAATTGGTCTTATCAATCTCTCGATTGACCCAATTTCTTGCTACCCAAGTTTTTCCTAGACTAAGTCTCTCTTTCTCAAGTAGAGACCAAGTCAAATAGGCATGAACTAATATTTGCAACCATTAATTCTTCAAATAAAAGAAAGAGCAAGGCTAAATAATAAACACCCAACCACAAACAAACAATAAATCAAACGCCCATTAAGTTTACACACTAGGGTTGGGTCACAAGCCTAGTGAAAATCTAGCTACTCATGCTAGAAATCTAAGAAAAAGGAGAAGAAATAATAATTAAACCCATATTGCTAATTAAAATGATGAAATCAATGTTCAATTAGCTCAATATAGCAAAAACTACTAAAAAGAGTAAAAGAAACCATCTACTGTAGCAGCTGATGTCAAAGTTAACCTAAAAAAAGTAAAACTCTTCTATTTATACAGGACCAGAGTTATCGGACAAAAATGCCCTTTCAGAGGTTCTGCGATCGTACAATTCCATGTGTGGTCCGCACTTTTCTTAAGCTTGACAGGATTGGAAATCTACGGCCGCATAATTCTGAACTATGGCCGCACTGCACTCTTTCTGCGGTCTGCACAATTGTAACTGCGGCCGCACCCTGCTCTTCTACGATCCGCATAATTGTAACTGCGGCCACATAACTCTTCTTCTGCGATCACACAATAATTGTGCGGTTCGCACTTTTGGTAGACTTGAAATGCAGGTTCTTTGAACTTTTGCTCTGACCCAGCTTCTGCGGCCGCACAATTCATGTGCGGACCACACTTTGCGCCATAATGGAAATTTCTTCACAACCTGTGGCCGCAGATGATATTGTGCGGTCCGCACTTCTGAGATCTTGTGCTTGTTTTTGTCCTTGAGTCAAATTACTCCTTCTTGAGTTAGATTTCATCTCGGGAGCTCGTCTTCCTTCCTACAATTGAGCACATTTCATCAGTTTTCAGGAACACAATTAAGTGCTTTTGGACTAAAACGAAAGCTAAAGGGAGCTAATAAGTAGTCAAATCTCCACTTATCAGTATTCTCACCTGGAAAAATTGGTGCTTGCTTTGTTAAGCACCTCTAGAAAGAAAAATTGTACTTTCACTGCCACCTCATATATGACGTGACCTCTTACCCGCTTAGGAACATCCTGCACAAACCCGAGCTCTCGGGTCAGTTGGCCAAATGGGCCATGAAAATTGGTGGATACAATATCGAGTATCAACCCCGAACCGCCAAAATATCTCAGATCTTGGCAGACTTCATGGCCGACTTTTACGCCGGCCTTAATACCCAAAGTCGAAAGGAAATTACTGTTAATCTCGGGGACCACTTCAGGAATCTGGACCCTTTCTACGGATGGTGCCTCGAACGCGAAGGGGTCTGGCTCGACATCGTATTAAAACCGCCTATGGAAAATGTAAATAGGCAATCTATAGAACTGTGAAATTGACTAACAAAGGGGCCGAGTATGAGGCCATGATTGCAGGTTTAGAATTAGCTAAAAGCCTTGCGGCTGAGGTAATCAAAGCAAAGTGTGATTCACTCTTCGTGGGAAATCAGGTTAACGGGACGTTCAAACTAAAGGAAAAATGAATGCAAAGGTACTTGGAAAAATTATAGGTAACACTGCATCAATTTAGGGAATGGACCCTGCAACACGTACTCCGAGATCAGAACAGTGAGGTCGATGCTCTGGATAACTTGGGATCGTCGGTTGATACCAATGAGTTCAGTTAGGGAACAGTAGTGCAGCACGTGAAGTCGGTGATAGAAGAAGGCCACGCCGAAGTAAACTCAACAATTTTACTTGGGATTGGAGGAACAAATACATAGACTACTTGAGGACCGAAAAATTGCCTTCGGATCTCAAGAATCGAGAGCTATACGTACCAAGGCTGCCAGATTTAGCTTGGTCGAAGGGACATTGTTCAGGGGAACCTTTGACGGCCCGCTGTCTAGATGCTTGGCACTAGGAGAGACTGAATACACCTTGAGAGAATTTCACGAAGGCACTTGCGGGAATCATCCGAGGGGAATCTTTGGTTCAAAAGCTAATTAGGGCCGCTATTACTGGACCAAAATGGAGAAATATGCGAAGGACTTCGTACGGAAATGCGACGACTGCCAGAGACACGCCCCCATGACCCATCAAACGGGAGAAATGCTCCACTCAGTTTTGTCCCCATGGCCATTTATGAAGTGGGGAATGGACATCGTCGATACCCTACCATGGGCACCTGTTAAGCACAATTCATATTATTCATGACCAATTATTTTTCCAAAATGGGTCGAGGCTCAAGCATTTGAAAAAGTTTGGTAGAAAGAAGTCATTGACTTTATCAGGGACCACATAATATGTCGATTTGGGAAACTGGCCGAAATCGTTTGCGATAATGGAAAGAAATTCATCGGAAGAAGGGTAACTACATTTTTCGAAGATCATAAGATCAAGAAGATAATCGACACCTTATCACCCTAGTGGGAACAGACAAGCAGAATCAACAAAAAAGACCACACTTCAAAACCTGAAAAAGAGATTGACATATGCGAAAGGGAAATGGATAGAGATCCTACCCGAAGTCATGTAGTCATACGGTACGACTTCAAAATCTAGCATCGGGGTCACCTAATTTTTCATTAGTCTACGGAGCTGAAGCCTTAATTCCTATTAAAGTGGGAGAACCGAGGTTCCAATATGCGACAGAAGATCCAAATGGCGAGGCCATGACCACGAGCCTGGAACTATTGGATGAAAGGCGGGAGGCCGCCCTGGCCCGGTTAGCCACCCAGAAAAAGCGAATAGAAAGGTAATACAACTGAAGAGCCAGCCTCCAACACTTTCAAGTCGGGTACTTGGTGTTGAGGAAAGTAACATTACACACCAGGAACCCGAACGAAGTGAAGCTAGGACCGAACTGGGAAGGACCATATCGAGTTGTCGGAATAACTAGCAAAGGCTCGTGTCACGACCCAAACTGATGGGCCGCAATGGGCACCTAGTATCTTACTCAACTGAGTACCAACGTGACGTATCTTTCGTATCATTCTATCATAGGTAAATGAACTAGAGTAAAGCATGAGGGAATACAAACTTATACATATGACATACTGGCCTATAAGACCAAAATGATCACTCGTACACTAAACATAGGCCGACAAGGCCGTACAATATTTCACGTACACGACATATGTCTACAAGCCTTTAAGAGTACATAAATGTCATAAAGGTCGGGACAGGACCCCACCATACTAATCGATATATGTCCTAATCATACTGACCACATAAGCAACTCCGGAGCAAATGGAGCGCACCAACACCTTCTGCTGAGCTGATAGACTACTTGGAGGGCTCTCATCCTGTCTATCGGGACCTGCGGGCATGAAACGCAGCATCCTCAGGCAAAAGGGATGTCAGTACGAATAATGTACCGAGTATGTAAGGCACATAAATAAGTGTATAAAATACATGGAAGAAACATTAAGTAAATGACTCAACCTGTAAGTCTGGATAACTCTGTACATTATAAAATACTTATAGTGTCATGCATATGCGTATTAATGTCATGTCCTGCATAGGTATATGTGTTCATAACATCATCAAGCCTATGAGGGCTTCCCATCATATCATCTCGGCCACTGTGGGCATAATCATCAACGTATACCAGTTGATCAGGTGGTGGTGCGTATATAACGCCGTAACCTTTTCTCATATCCCATATACATACATACATATATATATATATATATATACATATAAATACGCATATATAACGACATCTGGTCATGGGTTAATGTACATGTATAAATGAATGCAATGCATGAGAAGTGTATCAATAAAATCTCTCGGAACGTCATAAGACCATTATGTCTCTGATTAATATCATGAAATAGACTTTATCAACTTATTTATTTTCCAAAACCCATTTACAGATGATAGAATAATAGGACACATGGGGAATTAAGAACATAAGAATCTCTAGCATTTCTATGAATAAAGTCATTTATGGAAGTTGTGCATTTGCTCATTTCGTTTGTATTATATGGATCATGCCAAAAGGAAAGAAGGGATAGCCTTAACATACCTGAGTCGATTCTCTTGACAATCTCTCTAACACGCGTCAATTGCGACAACACGTAACAACGAATCGAAGTAGGGAAAAATTCGTATGATATTCTTGATATCATAGCACGTTATTTCTTATCTGACCAATATTAACTCCATCGAAAAATAAAACTTTCAATGATGAATAACCATTAAACCCCTTAATCACCAACATTGTTGGTCTAAGTTATAAAGTGGTAAGAATGCCATGACTTCCTTCTTAATCTCCAAGTTATATTACTAATAAAGAGACTCAACCAAGGTACTTATCCAATGATTCTTACATGTAGACAAGACATTTTAGGTCTTATGACTCATTATTCATATTGGTGCCACCTTGGGCTTGGCTTAATGCCATGTGGCAGCCCCAAAAAGATTCTTATACAAATCCCACTCAATACACAATTATCCCCATAATTAATCAATTATTCACATAATTAAGAATAATCTCAAATTACTTAAAATACTTCTCACTTTCAACACACTTTATATACCTTATTATCATGGTTATGTGATACCTTGTATGGCGCTAGTCCATAAATATCGGCCATTTTAGCTCAGGTCATATTTTATCCCAAATTGACAACCTTCAGCGAAATTCATTTTCTTTGATTCTTTTACCCTTTAACCTTCACAAATTTACTTATCACTTGTTTGAAATAGTGTAATACTTATAATCCCAAAATAAATCTCATTCCCGAACTTACATCGATTATCTGACGACGAAACTTTAACGTACGAAAATGCAGAATGTAACATCTCATTTCCAAGGTTTCATCAATTTACCTATGTCGTACTTTCACGTACGAAAACATGGGATGTAACAACTCGTAAAAACTCGAAGCAGGAAACGGTGTACTTCTACCGAACAACTGGAACGTGATACACTTGAAGTGGTACTACTGCTAAGGCATGAACTCAATTACTTCTTAATCATGTTATAAATCGGACTAACATATGCAATTAAACGGCCAAGGGTGGATGTGGCCATTAGGTCTGAGAGCACGCGTTGCACTTTTTTTCCCTTGAACCGATTTTGCCCCAAAGTGGGGTTTTCGGTATGTGATCGTTTATATGTGTCCACCACTGTATAGAGACCTGGTCCTATGTCAGTTCCCTCAGTGCTAAATGCTAGAAGCAATATGTAAACGAGACAGGATTTTTACGTGAAAAATCCCAACTCAATGGGACAAAAACCACGACCTACGCTGGTAGGATTTCAACTTCACTAACTTGTAACTCAACTATTACGAGCCACTTTGTAATGACTCTATTACAAAGAATTCAACCACACTAACTTGTAATACACTTATCACAAGCCACTTTGTCACTCACTAGTTACAAAGACTTTAACCTATGACTAATTATAGTCACAACACAAACACAAATGGTTTATGATTTGGGTTTCCTAAAACAAGGCTTGTAAGAAAGCAAGATAGGAGTTATAGTAGAGAACAAAATACAAGATTACAACTCAACTAAGGACACGTCTAGACTCGTAGTGGAATTGGTCTGTAGTGGAGTTGTCTTCTTGTTCTTGACACACTTGAGACTTCAATGCAAGATCAGCTCTTCAATGCTTGAGAAAATATTTAGTAGATGCTCAAATGAGTATCTTATTTTGCCTTGCACCATACTATTATATCTTCAATACATCCCAAGGATGATGTCTATTCATAGTTGGTACATACTTGCTCCAATGGGAAGTGTCTGTTGCACTGTTTCTGCACTGTAACGTCCACAGTTGTAGGCAGTCACTTTCTGTAGTTGCTTTACAGCTGTAGAGTAGACTTTTACTTTTTTTAGGGAACCCCCAAGGCATCAGGTCCCGAAACTGTTTCTTGTGGATCCATAAAGTACACTGTCCAGATTACTTTGAGTCTATTGCTGAATAATTGTACCAGGCATGTATCAGGTCCTTTATCTAGTTCTAAGCAGAAAGTTTGTTAGATCATCAAAATATAAGAATGAGAGATCTTAAACCTATCAATTTTCCCCTTTTTGATGATGACAAACTTTTAAAATTGATGACAAGTTATGGAGCCTAACTTGGCCAGATAAAGTACCAGGAACCCCATATGTTCCCCCTGACTCTATGCTTCCCCCTTAAGTCCTACCTCAATTTTTTTTAAAGTTACTTAAAACTTCCCCTTTTTGGCATCATTAAAAATCATAAACAAGCAGAAAGCATAAAGAAATCCAACACAGCTAACTCATGCCCCATGTGTGCACATAACATGATAGAAAAGAGAAGTAAGAGGAAAACAGACACTGTCTTTAGCAAAAGAGAAGCTGATTCATTCATAAAAATAGTAATAAAACATAGAAGTCTTTGCTATGAGAGAAAAGACTGATTTGGACTGTTATATCAGGAGCAGTAACGGTGGAATCCAACATGCCATCACAAAAAAAATAACAACCACAAAACATCACAAGATAGGACACGGTACACTAAGAGGATCCTAGGGGGCACTAGAGGAGGAAGGTTTGGAAGTGGAGGCAGCAAGGGTCTTGAGAACCAGGTCCATGCGGGCATTTGCAGACATCTGTTCCTCGAGCAGTTTCTCCCACAGGGTCTCCACCTGCTGGCTGAGCTCAGCGTCTTCCTCAATCAAACGGGAAACCTCTTCATGAGAAGAACTAGCAGAACCAAGTGCCCCAGCAGCTTGACTGAGCTGAGTTTCCAGTATGGCATTTTGAGCCTTCAGCCTTCGGATCACATCAGTTGCAGCATTTTGAGCATTAATCAACTGAGAAATGGTCGAGGTGCTTCCCCCAACCTTTTCTATACACTCACACTCTTCTAGTGTTATTTTGGAGAAGGTCTGTTTGCGGGTTCCTACCTTTGGGTTGGTCAGAGGCACCTTGTAGAACTGAAAAACTCGAGTGAGGAGAAACCCATATGGAAGCCCATGATTTCCATCTTGAAAGTTCGTCACCTTTTGCATGTGTTCTATCATAATGGTTGGCAGATTTATGGGTGTGAACTCATCAAGAGCCTCCATCAAAACCAGGTCAGACTTGGAAGCAATAGACCTTCGCTCAGCACGGGGTAAGATAACCTTGTTGACCAATTCAAAGAGGAGTTGATACACCGGCATTAGTGCTTTCTTATGCACCCGTTCCCCCTGCTGAATTGCTTGTTCTTTCACAATAGCCCTCCTAAAGTTAGCTTCACATGTACTCTTGACGGTGGAAATCCCTTCACACGGAACCTGGAGAGCTTTTCCCACTGCAGCAGCATCAAGCACAATGTCAACCCCATTTACTAGCACGCAAATGTGATCCCCTACAACAGTGAAGAGAGTGCATAGAAGTTTTGCACCTCATCTTCATAAACCTTAGGCACTTCCTCTTTGAACAAATGACCTCATTGCTGGAATTCCACCATCTCCAAAACTTGTCTCATACCTGCCATGTCCAAAATTTCGGGGTCAAACATGCCACCCCACAAGATTTTTTTTGTTCTCAATCGCTCCTGCCCAAGTCCACTTCCACTTGGTATAGTCTTTCTTGAACAATGTCCTCCCACAGTTTCCTATTTTCGTTTTCCAGAATTTTCAACAGACTTTCCTTTCTCACTCTCAACTGCCACGACACCACTCTCAGACAACTCTCTCTCAACCAAAACCTTTTTGGATTTTCCACCACTCTTCATAGATGTTGCACTTTGTTTTTCAACAGCTTCCTTGGAAGCTCCAACCACAGACTTCTGGACTTTAGAAGATCTTTTTGCTAAGGAACTAGGTTCCTTTTCAGCATGTTCATTAACCTCAACCACTGGAATATTCTTGTCAGCCACAACCTGCCCTTGTTTCATCAACCTCTTCTTCTTCTTCTTCTTCTTCTTCTTCTTCTTCTTCTTCTTCTTCTTCTTCTTCTTCTTACGACTCTTCTTGCTCTTCTGCAAGGAAGATTCGAGCCTCTTTCTTCTGCAATCGAGTAGAAGTTCGCTTGGACGAAGAATTAGGAGTAATTGTTGGTTTGCAAATCTTAAACCGAGCACTGAGAACCATTTCATCTTTATCAAAAGGCACATCAATGGGAGGAACAGACACCAAGGGTATAGTGTAAAAGATGGGTTCCTTGTTCGTTTCTGCTAGAGGAGAAACAGGTTCTCCAACGGGTTTTTCTGTGACAGACTCATGAACCGGAGACTCAAACAAAACCATAGTCCCCTCATCCCCTAAGAATGGAGTTTCCTCCCCCTGATATTCAGGAAGAGAAGAGGCTCCTTCATTCGTGAGACTCTCGGCGACAATGGCCATGATATTTTGAGCCGCTTCCTTTTCTGGTGACTCCATGGGAGTCACAAAATCAAGAATGGAGGAGTTCAAATATTGATCAGGGTCTTCCTCAGAAACCTCAGATTCCTGAGGCGTATCACCTTCCAAGGGAACTTTGGTTAGATATGAGTTAAGAAGAGAAGTAGGGTTTGAAGGAGGAGTAATGGAGACAGGAGGCGACGAGGGAATAGGTGTGGGTACAACGACATTAAGACTTGCAGGTGGTGTGAAAGTGGGGTGGATAGTAGGAGATGGAGAGGTTTATTTGTTGGACATTGTTGGATGAGTGACAGTGGGTGCTAATGAGAGAGTATGATTCAGAAGGAGTGATAGGGCTTTAAGGAAGAAGGCGTAATAAAGAGGGGGGAGAGGAACGGGTTCAGACGAAATTCAAAATGGTGGTAGGTTTTGGGGAAGACAAAACATGCAGAGGAAGTGAAGGGATTTGAGAGATAGGACGTGACATACAGACTCTGAAAAGTCAGATGATGTGGCGGTTACATTAATTTTGTTATCTTTTGAGAAAATCATGAGAAAAACACATTACCACTAACCTGTGGTACAGGAACCAGGTTCCTGACCTATTTTTGTAAAAGTTTTTGCAGCTCTCTTTTGCAGTTCCAACGTTGTACCTTTAGCTTCTATAATCATCATGTGTGTCTACCTGCAATGGTATTGATGTGAGTTAGGCTAGGTTAGAAAACACTTTACCTGACTTTTACCTGAGTATGACTTTCATAGTCATGTGAGGAGAACCAGGTTCTCAATTAGGTTTCATTAAACCCAGTTCCATCCTATTTTTCTCAAAGTGTTCCCTGCTCAGAGCTTTGGTGAAGATATCTGCAATTTGATCTTCAGTGCAGCAAAATCTCATGTAAATAAGCCACTTTTCAACATTATCTCTAAGAAAATGGTGTCTGACATTAATGTGTTTGGTTCTCTTGTGCTGAATCAGGTTCTTTGCCATGTTGAGCGCACTAGTGTTATCACATAGTAGTGGTACACAATCAATGTATACTCCAAAATCTTCCAGTTGTTGCTTGATCCACAGCAGCTGAGCACAACAAGATGTAGTTGCGACATATTTTGATTCAGCTGTCGAGAGGGCAACAGAATTTTGTTTCCTTGTACCCCATGAGATTAGGCATGATCCAAGAAAATGAGCCATTCCAGAAGTGCTTTTCTTGTCCACCAGATAACCTGCATAATCAGCATCAACATAACCAACAAGGTTGAAATTGTCACCTGAAGGGTAGTACAAAACCAGGTATGTGTGCCCTTAAGATATCTCAGAATTCTATTGGCCGCTTTTATATGAGATTCCTTGGGATTTTATTGAAACCTTGCACACATTTCCACACTGAATACAATGTTTGGCCTACTTGCAGTGAGAGAGTAGAGATACGATAATGCCCCGATACATTGTTTGATTCACAGATGATCCAGAATCATCCATGTCTAGCTTGGTAGCAACAACAATGGGGGTGTCAATCACCTTTGATGCTTCCATATCAAACCTTTTCAGTAGTTCTTTGATGTATTTCTGCTGACTGATACAGGTCCCCTTTGTGGACTGCTTCACTTGAATACCTAGGAAGAAGTTTAGTTCCCCCATCATACCCATTTCCAACTCACTGCCCATGAGTTTGGAAAATTCTTCACATAGTGAGTCTGTTGTAGCCCCAAATATGATGTCATCTACATAAACATGAACAATGAGTAGGTTCCTTCCCCGTTTCTTCAAAAACAATGTATTGTCAATCTTTCCTCGAGTGAACCCATTCTCCAAGAGAAACTTGGATAACCTCTCATACCAGGCTCTAGGGGGCTGCTTCAATCTGTATAGAGCCTTGTCCAATTTAAATACATGTTCAGGATGCACATGGCATTCAAATCCTGGAGGCTTCTTAACATAGACCTCTTCCTTAAGAAAACCATTCAGAAAGGCACTCCTCACATCCATTTGAAACAAGGTGAATTCCATATGTGATGCAAAGACGATGAGGATCCTGATGGATTCCACGCGAGCAACTGGAGCAAACGTCTCATCATAGTCGATCCCTTCCTCCTGATCATAAACTTGGACAACAAGCCTTGCTTTGTTCCTTGTAGTATTTCCATTTTCATCCAGCTTATTCCTGAACACCCACCCGGTTCTGATGATGGTTCTGTCAGAGGGTCTAGGTACCAGGTGCCATACCTTGTTTCTCTCAAACTGATGCAGCTGCTCTCGTATAGCTGTAATCCAGTCTGCATCCTTCAGGGCTTCCTTGATATTTTTGGGTTCTATTTGAGATAAAAAGGTTGAGAAGGCTAAGGAATTTCTGGTTTTTTATCATGTTTGGATTCCAAAATCAAGGGGGATGATTATGTTGTCAAGTGGATGGGAGCTTTTGTGTTTCCAGTTTGGGACTTGGATCTGATTGGTAGAGGAACTGGGTAAATCAAATGAGTTTCCTTGCATTCCTCGTTCAGCTACCTGTGGAGTGCCTTGCACTGCATCTCCAACCCTTTCTTCAGCTTCAGTGGTAGTAATTGGGGTACCAGGTTCCTCTGGTAAAGTGGACGAGGATGTTCCATTGTCTTCACTTACTTCCTCATCCGACTCATCATGTCAGCTTTGCCATTTGAGACATCCGATATTTCTCCAGGAACCAAAAGTGGTT